>JAMQGT020011501.1:0-39751 GCA_024447675.2 Pterophyllum scalare | reverse complement strand
CATTGTCGGACAAACATTAGAAGCTTCAAATTAGTATGACCCCTTGTTCTGCATTACTGATCATCCAAGACTTTCCAGTATACACATATGACCACATACACAGGCAGGAAAACAGTTTATTTGTAGACTGTAGACTCTACATGTTGTCTTTGTTGCCCAAAGTCAGCAGTTGCACGTGCCACTAAATATTTGAAACCTCAGGACTCCACTGATTTGAGTTACAAATTTCATTCAGCACCTCTGTGACGACATAATTCTATGAAAAACATAACCCCATTGGCCACATTTTAATTCCCATCATTAACCCTCTTCTACACTTTCTCTTTCAGCAGAGCGAGGATCTGTTCCCTCCTGGATGTGTACGGTGTGTGTTTCAGCTGGAGGATGTGAGCAGGAAATAAGTTCCCACTGGGAGCATGCATCTCCTCTCCCTTCTGCCCCATCAGCGAACGCAGGGTTTTGTTTCTGGACAGAATTTGATTGTAAAACCTCTACCCCTCCTCTGGCGTAATCGTGGGACACTCTGGCCGCACATCGGTCTGAGTTATAGTCGAGCCACTGGCTGACAGCATCCGAGGTGAGGAGGTAGGAAATGGCACCGATGCCCAGTGCAAGAATGTTCACAGCTCCGCGCAGAAGTGCAGGCCCACCGTGTAGCCCGAAAACCTGCTTTAGCACCACGCTGTACACCCAAACCCCACCCAGGCAGAATGGGGCAACAGCAGCACTCATGATAGGTCCTCCAGACTGCAAGCGAGCCACCTCCCGCGCTATGGCGAACTTCTGCGCATCGAGGGAAAACACAAGTGCCTCCTTTAGAGCAGAACCAGATTCGCTGCTCCAGTCCACCGTTTTGCCGTTGATAAAAATGTAGCGGTTGGTAATTCCACTTGGGTCATCGGCACTGCTGTTAAAGTTAGCCGGGATGCCCGATTTGGGCCCCTGCAGGAAGCCACGGGATTCCAGCTCCGAACCTGGATGGAAACCAAAGGAGGCAAAGGCCGAGAAATTCTTGGTAGAGCTTATCCCATAGTCCTTCAGCACCTAAAAACGACATTAACAAAACGGAAATGTGAATTTTCTCTCTATAATGTACAAATTTTGTTTTGTGAATGTATTATGATTTGTGTATAATGACTGGTTATTGTAATCTCTGCACCTATCTTTAACTAATTTCCTTTTGTGCATGCATATCATTCCAGTGGCAAATACATCCAGTGTTCTTGTGCAGGTATTTTAAATATATCTCAAGTGTGATCTTGGGGATTTAAAATAAAAAAAAAAGTCAACTAACACCTGCCCAAAAGCATTTTCCAGCTTTTCCGACAGTACGACCGGCTCTCCCTTGTACCAGGCCTGATAGAGCTGACGATAGGAGACATCGGGGGAAGACATGGAAGAACATGTTGGCTGCGAAGACCCCGCCACAGCTCGCAATGAGCAGCGGAGTGCGGCACGTATCGGGAGAACAGAGTACTTCAAGAAATGAGATGCCATGTCTTTTGAATTTTTTGCTTTTCTTGTTCTTTTTCAGCTTGGAGCGGCGAGCTTCAGTTGGTGACATCTGTGAAGAGGACAGATGATATATCCATGAGAACAAGCCTGCATGCCATAGATATAGAAATTGTGCAGACACTATGCTGATTCTACTGCTCCCTTCAGGAAATGAACATGTCATGAGAATAACCAAAGGCCTCTGCTACATCCCATTCAGTGCAATGCTTAGTCATGACAATCCATCAATACCATGACCTCAGTGTTCAGACAGAGAACAATGAGGCAGATAATGCATGCACCAGTGCATCTCAAAAAAAAAAAAAAATCTGAATATTGTGAATTTTTTCATTTAAACCAGGAAGGTAAATGTTCATTTGATTTTCAGCATTCATTAAACATAGATTGAAATATTTTTTATGGCTCTTTTTGGGTCCAAATTTTGAAAAGTGTGTTTATTTCTACACTCTGTACTTGCTTGAAGCTCCTTTACTACAATTTACTGCGTGGCATGGAGGCGATCAGCTCGGGGAACTGCCGAGATGCTACTGAAGCCAGGGTTGCTTTGACAGCAGCCGTAAGCTTGTCTTTATTTTTGGGTCGGGTGTTTCTCATCTTTCTCTTGACAATACCTCATAAATTCTCTGTGGGGGGCCAATCAAGCACAGTTACAATGGTCAGCCAACAATTTTGTAGTAGTTTCAGCACTGCAGGCAGGTGCTGAGTCCTGCTGGAAGAGGAAATCAGCCTCTCCATAGACCTCGTCAGCAAATGGAATCATGAAGTGCTCCAAAGACAGAGTTGATGAAACACAGACTCATCACAGACTGAGGAAACTTTACGCTGGTCTTCTACCAACAGGATTCTGAAACTATCCACTCTTCCTCCAGACTCTAGGACTGTGATTTCCAATTGAAATGCAAAATTTACTTTCCCAGGTAACACGCTTCTGACACTGTCTCTGGTTCGGTATCGGATGGATAGAAATGCGACAGCTGTAGCTCCTTTCCTGAAGATATCTGTGCATGGAGGCTCCTGATGAACTCACACCAGTCCACTCCTTGTGAAGCTCTCCTAAGTTCTTGAATTGACTTAACAAGGCTGCAGACAAATGTTTGTGAACCTTTTGCTTCTGCACTGTTTTTCCCAGTCACCTTTCCATTAACATGCTTCGATGCAGCACTGAGAACAGCCAGCCATTTCAGCAATGGCCTTCTGTGGCTTCCCCTCCTTGTGGAGGAAGCTGAAGTGTCAAGTCAGCAGTCTTCCCTATGATTTTGGTTGCATGTACTGAACTAGAGTGAGAGATGCATCACATAGTCATATTCACAGTCAATAGTCATTTACTCAAACTTGAAATGAAATAATAATTTCAGATACTAGATTTCAGTTTTTTATGAGCTATACACCACAATCATTTACCTTTTTCACAATATTCACATTTTTTGAGATGCATTCTTACATGAATTAAATGAAAAGGCAATGCTAGGAAATGTGTCAGAATAATTGATCATGATTTCATACAAGGCTTGTCACACAACATCACTGTAAGTCTTCACAACAAAGTTATTACAGTTTAGTCAAATGAACTTGAGCTGCACTGCATCACACACACACGCACATCTCACCCTGCTAAATATTACACATGGCATATCTGCAGGGAGTGGTGAACCTGGAGCCCAGATGCCAAATTCTTAACTATGCTCTGCTTTTATAACAAATTACTAATTTAAAAATGTTGACTGAATGGACTGAAACAAAATAAGTAAATAAAAAGCACACTTTAGAAAAAAACTAAGGTAAAACTGTCATTGAAAACCTAAAATAAAATGAAATTAAAACATAAGAACTTGTATGTATATCATAGGATTTCTACATGACTGACTCCATTAACTTTCTTTGTACTTAAACGCCTATTCTGAATTTATTCATACTTAAACATTTCCTTTGACAAATGCCCAACTTATATTAAAAACAGAACTAAAGTACAACCAATGAAAATCACTCTAAAATTTTTAAACCAATAAAAACTCAACTGAAACATATAAAAAATATTTTTAAAATGACGGTTAATTGCCCCCACTTTTTTTTTTTTTTAAGTCGCTGACGAGTCAAACGCAATTGTTTTGCGATTTGGGGGTGAAAACTAATTATATAGTTATTCGTGTCTCCATTTAACACTCAGTGTTAACCAACTAGTGAAAGAGTGAGCGAAACCTTAACCCTGTATTTAGGGATTGAGGTTTTTTTAAGGAGGAGGAGGACGCTGATACAAAGAGGACTCTCTGCACTGACAGTTTCTAATGTAGGCGACGCTGGCACTGTTGAAATGTGAAGTATTTCACTACGAACTGCAACAATGAGCTCTTTAGTAATGTTTTACTGCGCATTATTATCTAAGAAGTCACAGCAACGTTAGCGACCATAACCATTAAACACCTCAATAACCCGGGGAAAAAAAACGGTTTAAGTTTAAACATCGACGTGGTTAAAAACTCACGTGTTCTCCGCATCTTTACATGAAGTGGACCATCTCAGACAGGTTTCCAGGGTTTCCAAGGTCGTGTTTCTTCATGCTGCACAGCATGAAGAAATTCATGACAGCGTCCGGAAAGCGATTTAGCTGCCGTCACGGCGTTTCACGACAGTTTCACGACAGTAAAGTTTAATGGCTCATTGGTTGTGCGGGGATTTTTATTTTCTTTATTTTCACCACTTTTTAATTTATCTCTGTTAAACACATTTTATAATGTTTGGAAAAGAATGTCAAACTTTTTTTTTAAATAAATAACTAAATAAACACGCTGCCTAAACGATTTGTCCAGTTAAATTAAAATACTTTCTATATATATTTTAGCCTTAATGTTACTTTTTAAATTAATTATATTGTCCTGGCTTCCGATCTTTCACTGATTTTGTAACTTGTTTTTTGGCCCCGCCCAGTTTTTGTTTTCCGTGGTCTCCAGCAATAAAGCTGAGGTTATTTTTTAAGTTTACATTCTGTCTCTAGAGTCTGCATTTTGGGGTCCTAACCTGCCACACAGCACGTTTCATGACATGCATACATGCAAGTATGCATGGATGGATGGCTGGATGGATGGATAGATACTTTATTGATGCCACAAGGGAAAAATAATTCTGTTACACCTGCAAGAAAATAGTACAATCTACAATAAATAAGTGAGAACAAAAGTGCAACAGGTGCACAGTGAGCCATTATACTATGGGTGCAATACTATACATATACAACAGTAATAAAAACAAAATAAATAAAACATAAATATGAAGGTAAAGAAGAGTAATAGTAAGACTTAAATTTTGCAAGAGAGTAGTGCAAATTGCATTAATAAATAATATTTACACTATGAATCTGAATGTGTACACAAGGAATGTGAAGAAGATAGAATACAGAAAGTGGAGTGGGTGAGATGGATTGTCCATGATGGAGAGCAGTTTGTTCAGTGACCTCCTGTCCCTCACTGACTCAAACGCCTCCAAATTCTGACCAGTGATGATTCCAGTCTTGTGAATCAGTTTGTTGATCCTGCTGGCATCTCTGGCATTGATACCAGAGACGACAGCAGAGTAGATGGCACTTGCTATCACAGACTAGCAGAAGATTTCCAACATCTTGCTGCACACATTAAAGAATCTGAGCTTCCTTAGAGAGTCTGCTCATTCCCTTCTTATACACAGCATCACTGTTGGTCCCCCAGTCCAGTCTGTCATTCAGGTGAACACCCAGGTACCTGTAGCTATCCACATTTTCTACCTCCTCACCCATGATGTTAATGGGCTTAGTCGCAATTTTCTTCTTTTTTTTTTTTTGTTCTGGAAGTCTCTTTTGTCTTGCTGACATTCAGAAGGAGGTGATTTCTGTGGACCACTCCACAAAGCTCCTCACCAGCTCCGTGCACTCCAACTCTTGCCTACACTTAATACACCCAACCACTGCAATATCATCAGAGAACTTCTGCAGATGGTGTGTTTCACTGTTGTGTGTTAAATTTAAACAATAATGATATTATTTAATTTTTTTTACGGGGGGGGGGATACCTCAGCAGACAAAATTGTCCAGTTTAAAAAAAAAAAAGCTTTAATGAATTTTTTTGGTTTTAAGTTGTGTTTGGAAAACTAGATTAAATCTGAAATGCTGCACCAGAGTACAGACTGACAAATAAAAACAAATCTCTGCTGCTCCAGTTTACTGCACTCTCCATGGCACCTTCTATTATAATGGCACCTTCTATTATAATGGCTTTATGGATGAGGCATAAATATAAAATTGTATACATTACCCAAACAGACTTAATATAAAATTACATTAAGCAAATAAAATATCTGTACAATACATTTCAAAGACAGATCTATAGGCAATTATCTGAAGTCAGTCTATCAGTTTGATGTACAGTTTTGCTGAATCTATGTGAGAGAATACATTTAATATAAAGAGTTAAAGATCATTTGCATGCTTTGTTCAAACTGACTTCAGAGGAGTCTTTTACTGAACGTGCATCGCCTTTTGACCAGTTAGTCATGCAGAAGTTATGAGATGTTCTCCACAATGTTTTCCCCAGAACAGCCTCCATCACAGTCAGTCTGATCAGCTTGTTCCATCTGTTAATTGATACAACTGCTACAGTAACTACTACAGCTGGAAACCACCACCACCTCCTCCTCCTCCTCCTTCTTTTTTGTTGTCAGCAGCACGAAAGGCACAGCACTGTCGATTAGGCTTCTGGATTCGAGAGTGGAACAAAAAGATTGCAAATTTTAATGTTTTTCTAAGCAGATTCTCCCAGAATTGTTCTTTGTTTCTTTTAATACAGAAAAGTAGAAACCCATAATAAGCAATCATCATTATATAATTTTAAACATTTCAGAGAGTTGTGAATCATAGGTCTGGCTTTAAAACTCAGTATTAATCAAGTGTTGCACGACACCTTTAAGTGCGCATTGTGTACTACTTACTCACCGTCAGTTGAGCACACAATGAGCCCAACAACAAACTCTGCTATTTTCTACAGGATTCTCAAAATCCCAAACTTGTCTCACTGTGATGAATAAGCAGAAAACAGCTCCCGGCCACTTCACAAGCAATTCCTCTCCTTTCCTGATGGCACACATTCTAGCTTAAAAGGCTTCTCACCAGGCTGCTCCAGCATTTTCACCAAAACTCTGCTGTGCAGGACAAACTTTCAATCTATGGTCTTTGAGATCTTTGTAAAGCCAACTCATGTGGCTCCACCACACACAGGGTACGCAGAATTTTATATATAAACATTAATTTCTTTGTGTCAAGTCATGATTTTCTTTTGTTCTGTCTTTTGACTAAAAATGAGTAAATGAGGATCTGCTGAAAACTGAATTATGGGTTAAGGAGAGGAGGATCTTTGAATCCCCGATATTTTCAATCCCAGAAACAAATCCTCTCCTTTTGTGCTGTGGAGACCAGTTTAAATGATAATTTCACTCACTTCAAGGGCAGGAAGGAGAGCTTGCAGCAGCTATTTAAGGCTTTGCTCAGTCAGGCGCCTAAAAAAGTGTTGCTGATACTTTGCATGTGTGAATTCGGCATCAGCCTGAAAACAGCCTCAAAGATTTTTATTTTTTTTTTGCAGTATGCAATCACTCTCTGTAGAGTCTAATAATTCAAAGTAATGAAATATTTAGCAGAACAATTCTACATTGTAAACATGCTGGTGCAACAGTGTGCAGAAGGAGGTGATGGGGTGCTGCTAAATTGACCTGATGAACATTAGGTTTAACAGGCTTATATGCACAGAAGGTATAAGGAGAGATGGCATAGAGTGCATAAAAAACTAACAGTGACACAGAGTGAATGATAGACGCTTACTTGTTCCACACACAGGGGTACCCTGCATAGGAGGAAGTGAAAGTTGTGCACTTAAAAGTGAGAAAATAAAGTCAGCTTCATGTGATGAATTGATAGTGTGATAACCTGTAATGACAATCAATTAAAAAAACAAACAAACAAAAAGAAAAACAGGCTACTGGTTAAACAGTTAAAATCTGCTGTGTTTAGGGAGCCTCAAAGAACACTGTGTGCTGATGGCATGTGATAGCTGGTAGTGTTGAAATGGAAGTGCACTGGGGTGGGGCATCCTTTTGCGAGGATGGGTGTAGTTGTACAGAACAAGATCCATGTTTCTTTCAGTTCACCCGAAATGTGTTTTATCTTTAGAAACCATAATTTTGTGCTGGTTTAACTACCTTAAAATAACTATACTGTTCCACCATTCAACCTACTGGTTTATGTGTTGAGGTGGTGCTTTTCCTCTGCCTGTTTTTAATGTATGCTGAGTTAAATGTATGCTGTGTGTTTGAGCTGGAGTTGTCTGTTGCTCTGTCTGTCTCTCACCCTCTCAGTTAGCCTTGTTATAGACTGCCATGCTGTGCTAAAGTCATGGCACTCAAAGAACCCTGAAATCTACGGCAACCTTCCAAACAAGCAAAAAAGCTTGTAGAAGTTTAACATACATGAGAAAAAGCTTTTTAAAACCTTATTTAGAGGCTAAATCATTAAGATTTTTAAGCATTTGTTTAGTGTTGAACCTGTACGTGCACTTTCTTTGTCCCAGTGTCCATCAAAATTAAAGTTATTTTACATAATCCTTCAAAATAACTGCACACAAACACATACTGCCCACTTCATTAGCTACACCTTGCTAGTACCAGGGTGAAACCCCCTTTTGCCTTCAGAACCTTGAAGGTACAGTCAGTATTTTTTTTAGGTTATTTAATGGAAAAAAGGACACTGCACTCATGAATATACATAGATTAGTGTGTAATTACATCTTCCAAAAAGTTAATGCAATCATGAACTTATAATTAATCCATTAAAAATGCATAGGAGCTGGCACTGGTTTGTGAAAGTCACCATGTTCTCCCGCTTTATTTGAATACAGTAGCCAGGAAGGACATTTCCCTTCCTACTAGTCACGTTTCACATACATGGCCAGAGACTGTCCACATATGTAGTGCACCAAAGGCAGAGGGGAAGAGAGCTTGTAGGTGTTGGCCTGCAGTAGAAGGACATTTAAATTCATACCTGCACCTTCAGACTCAAGATACGAAGGATCATACTTATGTTTTTCTTGTTGGGGAAGGGGTCCCCCTTCCTCAGAGAAGTGAAAACGAGAAGAAAAGCGACAACTCCACTCGATAGAAAATATCCCTTGAGCCCATTTTCAGTTGTCACTTGTTCAATCTCTTTCATTGCATCTGCATGAAACATTAAAGGGAATCACAGTCCACTTTTGAAACTGGACATTTTGAAAATTTGCAGTAAATTAATGTGAGTTACTCTTCTATTTATTTTAATCACCCTAACAGTAAGCACATTTTCACTCTCATCACTCTCAGTTCCTTGAGGTCATTTCACTCCTGTTTGACTTGCAGCATTTGCTTATGAAAATACAAATATGTAAACCCGTGCACTTCATTTAACACGTTTAAATCTATTGTCTGCAGGGATCCGTAGGACCCAGAAACAAGAAACCATCCACTGGAGAGTCACTTCTCGCTTACACAGAGAAAAGTAGATGTTGCAGTTGACTACACATGGGTTGCCAAGTGATGACAATATAAGCTTGTATGTCCAATGTAGGGCACGATCCCTGTTTCACAGGCTCGAATGGTAAAATGAAATCACTTTACAGTATGCGTGTGCTGTGTGCATGTCTGCATATTGTGATGTAGTGAGTCTGTTTCTAGTATAAAGAAAGAGCTCACTACTGTCTCCATGGAAACAGGCAAGAGGCAATGGAAGTATAAAGTGCACGCGCGCGCGTGTGTGTGTGTGTGTGTTTAAAGGGGAAAACACACAGAATTCCATATTCTGCTCACACTACATGCTGGAAGAAGGTGCATCCCTATGACTGTGGAAAGATTTAGCTGGGATGATATTGGTATCTGTGACCTCATACACATGGCCTAGTTGGTATTTAAGACCTGCCTGAGAAGACTAAACTAAAGACAGCAAGGAGACTATACTGTCAACTCCTTTCACTTTATGGAATAAACAATAATGCATATCAAACAAGTTGCATTCTTTCTGACCCCTACAGCATCCATCTATAACTCTGTTCATTCATCAAGTGGTGGAGGAGTCTGATGTCCATGAGGACACAGATGACACTGGTGTATAATAATCCATGGCACTTTGCAGGGTGACTATGAAGAGCACTGTGACCTTTGATACCCCTTAAGAGCATCACATCACTTAATCACAGACATCAACACCCTGTTTACCATTGATTTAATACCTACAGACATGTGACTATGTGAAGATTATGCTCATCCCCAAATATTTAATTCCTGGGCTCTAGAAAAGCTTTGCATGATTCACATCCTCCCTTTAAAGCCAAGTTTGTTTAAGCCAATGGGCTGGAAAAAACAGGTTTAATCTGAGAGACATGGAAAACCTAGACATGTATGAAACCTAGGCAGGTATCTGTAATCTGAAGAAAGAGGGACTGATCACAGAGTCAATTTTGAAAGGATCAACAAAGCACAGAGCCAGCTTCCTTCCTTCCTGCTGAAAATACTTGAAGTCACATGGTCCGATCTTGCAATCTGATTGGTTCTAGGGACATGGAGGCTTTTGAAGGCAATGGGAAGTGGCATTTTGAGGCTTTTGATAATTAAGACTAGTCTGAGACAGGTATTTAATGGGCTATGATGCAACATGATTGATTGGTGTACAGTACTGGAAAGGATTCCGTAAATATCCTTATCTCATTTTTGACGGAGGTGGCATTTAGCGACTTTTGCATCTGAACTCCATATTTTTTCCTCCTCACTAGGCTAATCTTGATTTCAGTAATATTTTGGGGGAAAGCTGTGGTAGGCCAGATGTGGCCTGCAGGCTGCCAGTTGCTTTTTTGGTTGGTCATTCCAAATGGTTGTTTACCAACTGGAAGGTCCGTGGTTCAGTCCTCAGCTCCTCCATTGCATGTCGAAGCATCCTTGGGTACAACGCTGAACTGATGTATCCATCAGAATATGACCTGCCATTTAGACATTTTAAAAGTATAGAAAAAGGTGCTTTGAGTGCTTAGTTAAAGTAGAAAAGTGTTGTATAACTACCAGACTGCTACCAAAATAAGGAAAACTTTTATTATTTGAGATTCAATTCAATTTTATGTATATAGCACCAAATCACAACAGTCACCTCAATTATTTCCCTCAAGTCCCCATAGTTCCTCAGTTCAAAAATGATTTAATATCACATTTACCACAGCATCGGTCACTTGGAGAGAATTACTGTGTGTGCATGTTGGCTCTATGGGTGTGTGTGTCTGAGTACATGCTTTTAGATGCAATGGGCTTTCCTGGAAATACTGCATTAGAGAGAGAGACTACTTCATTTCCCATCACTTAGTCACTGTAATGTGAGTTGTAAAATGTCTAACATCTGATTATTTACAGAGGTAAAATGCATATTAGGCTCCCTCCTCCTCATTTCAATTGAATTATTTACATCTTTCTCCCTCTCTCACCCACACATATTTCTGAGGGTTACTGGAAGTCACTTATTACTACATTCTAAATAGTTCTCAGTCAGTAATCTAATCATACTTGCATTTGAATATGTAGTATATATGCCCACTTATGAACAATGTTAGGCTATATCTCTCTTTAAATACCGCATTGATAAAGACCTATCTCATGAGATACAGTATCAGCATTTCTGAGTGTTTACTCTTTGCTGGTTGATACTGAGAGTATACACTCACCTCCTCGCAAACAACCTTACAGTATAAAGACCAAGGTTTCCTCTTTTAAGCTCTACTACCTAGTGTGACTAATAAGCAGCCTCTGTTTAAATTAGAGAACCCTGTAGACCTTGCCTTTCAGAGTTACACCTGAATATGACATACTGTGTAATATTAAAGTGTTGTCAATGAACGTGATATCTCAGAAGTGATTTCTAGTCAGTTTTTTAATATATAAAACAAATATTGGTAATCACTTTCACACAGAAATTAAGCTTACAATATGTGCAATAATCACTATTATTCTCAGTGAAACATATTCTTTACTTTCAGTCATTATTATTGCACTTCTGCACAATCCTGCTCGTGTTCTCTTGATTATGTTTATTGACCTCTTGCAAAAATGAACTGAGGGTGCAGTTCTTCTCCTGAATGTTCACTGAAAACATGCAAGAGCAAAACAAACAGCTAACAAATATCATGTATGTTAAATAATTGCCTCTTAGATAACACATATTATTATTATCACTATCATAACCAAAAATAAATATACAGTGAATAAATCAGTATATAGAAATAAAAAAGAAATCCACAAAGGGTGATATTGATATTTTCTCTCACAATTTTCATTTGTGTCTCCTAATTTGGAGCTTAATAATGACAAGACTTGGTAAGATAAAAATGAAGAAAGTGATATAGGAGAGTCTTACATATGAGAGAATTACATAATGAAATAATGTCAAATTGCATGTGCCAGTGGCTAACAATTTAAAAGGATGTGTGTGTGGGCATGCATATGCAAAAGAAAGGGGGAAAAAGGACAACATGCTAAACCGTGCAATGCTGCAACAATACCAGCTTCAGTTTTAGGGTTCTACTGTTGTGGCTCATTGCTGTGCTATCATAGTTTAATGGAATGGGGCCCTCGGTAATGCAATCTCTAACACCTGTGCATCTCTTTCTAGTAATGGTCAGTTTGTCTGTTGTGCCTGTGTGTGTGTGTGTGTGTGTGTGTGTGTGTGTGTATGTGTGTGTGAAATTCTGACTGAGTAAAGAGACCTAACAGCACGAATCAATGAGTTGAAACCCACTGCTCAGCTTGTCAATATGTTAAATAAAATCTGTGGCTGTATGGCACACAAATAACTTAGATGAGCTTTGTACTCAGTGTTATCTGGAAAGTATGGAAAATAAATGATCACGTAGGACATATTTGCTTTTTATATTTCATTTAATCGTGTTATTTTTTTTCTGTACACCCCATTATAAAATAGCTTTCTACACCAAATGGGTGAACAAGAAGCTCAAAGCTAAAGGGCAATCAGACAATAAAACCTAATGATAAGTGTTTGGTCATCTTTAAAAAATTTGGCCCCTCTGTTGCCCCTGAATTAAAAACAAAAAGTCAAGACCTGTCCCTGCTTATATCTGCGCTGGTTTTTTTTTTTTTTTTTGGTGTTATATGCTATCCGTACAGTAGACCTACATAAGTGAATTAACACCCCCAATGATCTCAAACAAGCTTCAACAGCACTCCTCACTCCTCTAATTAATCCATTTGACTTCTCCTAAATTAGAAACGGTCAGTTTGACAGGACTATTCCTTTAAACAAGTCCGCTGAGCAAGGGAGCAGTCCATTTCAGTAAAAAAAAAAGGGGGTACTCCGTACTGCCTCGTGATTTTTCTACATACAACGTCAGAAATACATCCTCAAAAAAGACAGCGGAGTTAATTTTTAAAATACTCATAAACACACACATAATGTTACACTGAAAAACAATATTAAGTTGTTTCACGACTTAACAACAACAACAAAAAACTCGATGTCCACCCCTTTGGGGCGCATCTATTTTTAGCATCAGCTGTTGCAATACAAAGATTAGCCATTCGACGTATTGTTTCGCAGATGTGGGCAGCTCACTCCGCTCTGTGGCGAAAGGGCGGCGGTGGTTTGAAGTCGAGAAAGAGGATGAGGAGGAACATGTCGCTGTGAGGACGCGTCTTTGCTTTCGCCGTAGAGAAGCTCGTATAGGTGAGTGGTTTTTCCCGCTGAGACGCGAGAGGTCGTGAATGCGGGCGTCTGTATTCCCGCACGGCGCAGGCGAAATCCACCGTTGATGTAAAACCCAGCAACTTACAGTAGCCTAGCTAACAGGCATCAGATTATTTCTTGTAATGACAGCGCGGCAGACGGTCGGGGGAGATTAGCTTGTTGTAAATGAGGATATGAGCGACTGTATCACGTTTGCGGGATTTTCTTTTTTTCCGGTGCGAACTTGAAGAGAAAGATGAAGCAGCCGAAAGCCGTTATTCAGGGGCGGGTACTGTCGGCTTTCCACGGCGGCTGTCTCTTTCTCACACTCAGACAGGCCTTGCCTCTGTGTGTCAGAAATTTCCAGTGGGGAAGAGTCATGAACACGGTCTCTGGTTCTTCTCTTGCGCTCTATTTCTTTATTTTGCAGCAGCTGCGCGCACACGCGCATACACACGCACGCACGCACAGTGGTGTCCGGCTGTGAGGCAGAAATTGTGTGCAGATTTAACCGCTGGACAGGGAGAACAGAGAGATTCTTCATACATCAAATCATAGGATGAGATCATTCAGAAGCACCAGTCAGCCTGCAGAAACACTCTCAGAAACACACACACATACGCACGCTAATCACTATTAATAGCAAAGTGAAATCATCAGTTCATTTGGCTGTCTGGAGACAGACAGCTCTTTATCTTCTCATCAGAACTTCAGAGAAAGGCCAAACCCTGCTGCTGCTCCTGCTGCCGCCGCTGATGGTTGTGGTCATGTTGTTTACAGTGCTGCACGGTTTGCTGACTTTACAGTGCTGTTGAACAGTTTACTAAAGCTTCATTGCGACATTTCAGCTACGCAAATTACATTCAGATGACTGCTAACTAGGCTGACCGGGTATCTAACTTTATGTGGGACTGCACAGCATTTATATCCCTTGTCCTCGTGTCTCGCATACCCACATTTTTGATTGGGTCTAGCAGTGGCTCCCAATTGGTGTGCTTTGATGCAAGTCCATAGCCACTGGGATTATGGTCATTTATTAGGATGAATTATAAATGCAAGCTAAAGAGTCACTTGGAAAGCAAATCTCTCTGAGAGCAACTTTTGCCTTCTGTAGCTAGCATGCTCAAAAGTGCTCTTATGTGACGAGACAATCAAAATTGTCACTGATGTCATTCCAGAGGACATACAGGCTGTTTTCTGCATATATGTTTGCACTATGCTCAACAGATTGTTTGTTTTATTTTTCCAGGTAGCAGCCATTCAAAGAAAACGTTAAAAAATGCAACAGGTGCAATGTAAAATGCAGCATATACAACATAATTACACACTAGTGACCTCTCAGGAAAAAAAAGCCACATGCTGCCTTCCCCTGATCTTTTATGATACCTTTAAATGTTTAGATGTTTCTGCAAAGTAGTCTAAGTCCAACAACCCAAGGTGTGTTAAGAAGCAACCATTTAGAGGAGAGTAGCTTTTGGAGTTGAGACAGAGACGATTAGAGGTAAACGGGAAGTTTAAAGATTACATTTTTAAGGATAAAATATCCAGTTCAGTCATAAAGAAGCACCAAGTCAAGACTCTGTAAAACTGAGGATGTGGTGTACATATACAGTATCAACATAATCAATCACAGGCAGAAAAGTAGCTTCTACAAAAAAAGTAAAGCAAGACTTATGTCTGAGATAAAAGCCAAACTTCTTTCAGCTTCCTAATGAGATTATCCATGTGTACATTAAAGAAAAGATTTTTATGTAGCCATAGATCCAGATACTCATATGAGCACCCCGCATCAATGGATTTAAGCAACAACTTGGAAGTGAGTGAAGCCTTTTGGAAAGTAAGACTTTTTTTTTTGTCTTTTATTTCTGCTTGTAAAGGCTGGATGGATGTTATTTCACAATATGTGAATCTTGCAAGAAAGATAGGTGCTGATTTATGGAAACATCTCCTACTGAAACCCAAAGATTACCAGACATCTATCCATTCTCTTCCGCTTATCCTGTTTAGGGTCCCGGGTGGGCTGGAGCCTGTCTTAGCTTTCATAGGGCGAAAAGTAGGGTACACACAGTACAGGTAGCCAGCCTGTTGCAGAGCCAACACAGAGAGACAGACAATCATTCATGCTCACATTCACACCTATGGGCAATTTAGCTTCACCAGTTAACTTAACCCCATTAACTGCATGTCTTTGGACCATCGGAGGAAACCAGAGTACCTGGAGAAAACCCACTCAAACACAGAGAGAACATGCAAACTCCACACAGAAAGGTTTAGTAATTTTGCCTTGATCTGGTCACCCAACTGCAGATTCTGTGTTTTGTTCTTATAGATGGATGTATCTTACGGGTATGAAAAGTGACAATAGGGCAGAAGAGCCTTAAACCTGCGGCCTGTTTAATGGTAATGGCCAGCAGGAGGCTGCTCTTTGGTTGCAAAATGACTTCTTGAATTGGAGTCTGGAAGGATTATCCAGGGTGTGTTTATTAGTTAACAACTTGCCAGTCACAAGTCTTTAGCCAATGAGTGTACAGTTTCACAGTCAGATCTATTCCTCGGTCATCACAGTTGATTTCAAAACCCCAAGATCGTGACAGCGAAAACACTAAGAACTCTTCCCAAACAATAGTTTAGTTCCTACCTCGGTTTATGGGCCACATTTCAGTTCATATCTCAGTTTTTCTTTGAAGGGGATGCTTGCCTTTGGAGTGGCCATTAGAGGAACTTTTCAGCCCCATAGGTTGCCACATGGCATGAAGTGTCCCCAGGTTTTTTTTTGGTGTTTTTTTTTAATATAAACTCTTCCTTGGCTTGTTGGATGATTTCAAAACCAAAAACGGTGATGGTGAAAACACCCAGTTTGAAGGTTCACAACAGGAGTTACCTAACTAATGGGTGGTCACATTACAGTTACTGTCTCTTATTTTCTGTTGAATAACAACAAATTAACAAGCATGGTCTGGGCATATTTGAAAAGTGTGTGCGCACACATATATACATACAGTGTCAGTCAAAAGTTTGGACATGCTTACCCATTTTTTATATATATATATATGTATATATATATATATATATATATATATATATATACACATAATATAATAAAATCTTTCATATTTAAAGTGTTAGGAAGTGTTGACCACATTGAGAGCAAAACCATCAACTTCCTCTTAGCTCATGAGTCGTATGCAGTGTAGTGGACCACTAAAACTTGCATAATCATGCATTAAAACAGTTTATTTTCATTTTCCCTTTTTCTTTTAGTACAAAGAAGCACGGGTACATTCAGGAAACATCCACATTTAAAACTGCTCATCGACAAAGACATTTCCATGCCCTGCCATACCAAACTGAAGTAAAATGGTAAAACTAAGGAGCCCCAGAGCTTCTTTGATTTATGACAGAAGCATTTCTTTGTACTGAGTGACTGAATGTGGATAAACCTGAGACATCTTGAAATGTCTTGAAATTAATGGAAATCTCAGCTGTACATCATCTGTTGTCTATGGATGATTCATTAGGAGAACATCAAAGCAGTTTATGCTTAAATGGGGTCACCAACAAAGCACTTGAGACTGCTAAGTGGTTGTGACCTGCAATCATGTGGTTAGTCATTTAGTAAGCTGTTCGCAGGTTGTCCTCTCAGCCATGGAGTGTTGAAGATCTGAGTGTGAAGTGTTATTGGAGCACATGCGATGAAGGCAGGAGACTTTAATTGATGTGTTCCTATTGGAGACAGTCATACAGTCATACCAACTGCCAAAATGTGTTTAAAGGCATCTGAATATGAAGTATAATTATCTGCTGCTGCTTAAATAATCATTACTTTGAAGCACTTCTCAGCTGTGCAGTAAGACAGTAACTCACGGATAGCATCTTGCTCCACACTGAGGTTACACATTATGTTTTTGTATTTTAAAATGTGACTTTTGCTGTATCTGTGCTAGTCCAGCATTTTGGAAGTGCTGTTGAACCAGTTTGAACTTGAAAATCAAGCTTGTTTTTAGTGTGAATGGGCAGAGACTGGATCTTTTGAAAACAATTAGTCATATGCTTCCTGGCTGGACTGTGCTAGTCACTACGTGTGCTTCCCAGCATCTCCACACCCCTTACACGACCCTTTTCTAGAAAAGCCCTATACTACAACCACAACTCCCAGTCTGTTTTCTGCCACCACAAGAATATCATACTCAGATTTTACATTTAAAGTCAACCAAGACCAATTTGTGTTGGTCCAAGCAAATAAGTCTCCTGTTTCTTCCAGTGCTTTTTTTGTATCATGTGCATGCCCAGTATATATATATATATATATATATATATATATATATATATATATTTTTTTTTCTTTCATCTCCTTGGCTGCACTGTACTTTCTGTCTTCTGTTACCTCTGCACCACAAATTTTACAAATCAGGCACTTCATTTGACCATTATAAGCTCAAGTTGTGCATTTATTCTAAGCCAGTTAGCCTGAAACTTGTCATTGGACTGTGGCTTAGCAGTAATGTTAGAATCCTCAGACAGGTAATGCTAAGGATTAACACTGTAAACATCAACTCCCAGTGGAGTTGATGTTCACTGGGCATTATTAGATCAATGTAATTGTGTGCAGGAATTTACCACATTACAATTAGTTGAAGTTTATTAAACTATACACAATGCCTTCAATCCCATGCTGAAGTTCAAACAATGGGTGTGACATCTGCAGTGCTTTAATCTTAAGCAGACTGATTAATATAGAATGCAAATAATGTAATTTCTTGTTAAAAGTAGCTGGATTCTCAGTAAGGAGCCTTTGCAGTTTAAGCTAACTTCAGTAAAACTGTTACATATTTGATTCTGGTGTTTTTAATGATCATTTCACTGAAACAACCGTCTTCATTAGAGCCCAAACAGTAGATTTTTAAGGCCAACTGATATCCCATATATTGACCAATGTTCTTTTGTGAAACAGGAACAGAGTTCCTTAACATTTGCTATGTGTAGTTTTTAATATACTTGTTTCTGCTCTGCTCACACTAGCTGGTTTTACTGATAGCACGAATTGAATGAGGTACTGAGGTTTTTCTCTTGGCATGCTTTTTTCACAAATCAGCAAGGTTTGTTTATTATTTTCTTCAGTATTGTCCTCCGTCCATCCACTATTTTCTGCTTATCTAATTCATGGTTGCGGGGTGTGCTGGGGCCTGTCCCAGTTGCAGTAGGAAGAAAGGTGGGGTAAAGGTCTAACACAGAGCCAGACACCCATCCATACTCAGATTCACACCTATGGGTAATTTAGAATCACCAGTTAACCTAACCCTACTAATGGTATGTCTTTGGACTGTGGGAGGAAGCTGGAGTACCCAAACAGAACCACCACATGCACATGGAGAACATATACATGCAGGCCCCGGCCAGTTGGTTTCGAACCCAGAACCTTTTTGCCGTGAGACAGCAGTGCTAACCATCGCATCACCATGCTTTCCCCAACAAAAAAATGGTGAATTATTGTTTTCACTTCTTGTTTAAACCTTGTTCCTCTTTAAAAAAAATAAATAAAAAATTAGGGTTTTAGCAAAAAGGAAATTAACATAAGTGTAATTAAAAACAGACTTTAATTTTCAAAATTGATCCATTTTAAAAGAAGGAAATGGACAGGAAAAATGTTAAAGGTGGAATGTGTCTGGAATTTGTCATATTATCTTCAACTTGGTGAACTGTGTCTTAACCTCTGAATGATCGATGAGTGTTGATATATGCACTACATTACAGACCGGGGCGTACACGGCTGTGTTCCTTCTGTGAGTTATGGTGCTGCTTTGTTCCCACGTGAAGAGGGAAATCCCTTGATCCTTTCCCAACAGCAACTAGCCACATCTCAAGAGCCCAGAGAGGCTTTATGCAAAGGCAGAATCTGATGCCCAAAACACATCAGCTTCACTCATTTTATTTGTAAATGCACACACCAGCGGAGTAATATGTTAGTGTAAGCAGATGTACTGCAGATTTGCAGAGTGTGTGACATGAGGTGAAAAACACATTTTTCAGTTAGTCATAGCTGTTGAGACCGGCTCTTGGAGTGAAGACAGGAGTGAGTGCTCCTCTTGATGTCCCACAAGGTACTTACTGCTATCACACACTTGTGTACTTTCCAGTACATGACTCACATAGTTTTGAGGACTTAAGATCAATCTTTGAGACAATACCTTTAGAAGTCAGAAATTAAAGCTGTGTATTTTTTTGAAAACCTCTATTAAAGCAGGGATGGTAATTAATTTCCCCAAGGGGCCACATGAGAAGCTGGGACTGTTGGGAAGGGCCGCACCAATATGCTGAACAGTCTCACTTTCTCATGTGGCCCCTTGGGAAAATTAATTGCCCACCCCCCTGTATTAGATTCCTGTTTTCTAAAAATGATCACAGAAAATGTGATGCATCTGTAAACTGAGTTTAGTTCAGAGTTGGGGAAAAAACACCCAAAGGAACCCCCCCCCCGGCAATTTGCCTTTTAGGGTGATAAACCATGACCGCTTCCGTAGCATGATTCCTCCCCTAATATTGCAATGATCTAAGCACAACAGGCAACATTTCCCGAAGAGCTATGTGCATATGCGTGCGTGTGAGTGCAATTTTTAAGTTTTCTCTTTGTAACAGTTCAAGTAACTTTCCCTGCAAGGTTTTTGTGGGAAATAAATAACTGGGCAGTATAACCAGCTGCCTTTTGATTGAGTCTTTCATCCTTAACTCCAACTGGCTACTGTAGTCCTCCTCCTGCCCTGCAGCTTTGTGGACTCTTTTTAAAGAAGCAGCTGGTTAATGGGCAGTCAGAGGAGTCACAGTAGCAGCAACCCAACTAGCAAGCTAGCTGGTAAGAAAAATACACAAGTTTGGCGGGGTCTTGGCTAACTCGTTGGCAACATCTGAACTTTCAACACCATCGCAAGAGGATTGAGCACTAGTTAATATATCGTGGATGGCATTGTCCTCACAGTCATATTTAAAAAATTTATTAAAAAAAATGCTAAAATGAATTGCAGCCAATCCAATATAACCTCTGATGCTAATGTGCTCAAGTGTTTCCCAGCAATATATATATTTTTTGCCCATAGTTGCCTAGTTACTGTCTAAACATTCGACGAAGATCAGCAGGTTAAATCTTTTGTACTGGAGCTAAATCGACTAGTTCAGTAAACATGCACAGATACTCTAGAAGGTCTTTTTTCTGTTTTCTTTTTTTTTTAAATTTTCATTTTATTTTCTGTTTTTCTAATGCATAGAAATTGTTTGATATTGTAGATTTGTCTCCTTACTGAACAGGCTAAGAGGGAAATCCTGATGCACCCGATGAGTTTTAGACCTAACTTGACTTCATCTAGGCGACCACATGTACAGTGTATCACAAAAGTGAGTACACCCCTTACATTTCTGCAGATATTTAAGTATATCTTTTCATGGGACAACACTGACGAAATGACACTTTGACACAATGAAAAGTAGTCTGTGTGCAGCTTATATAACAGTGTAAATTTATTCTTCCCTCAAAATAACTCAATATACAGCCATTAATGTCTAAACAAGTGGCAACAAAAGTGAGTACATCCCTATAACGGTAAATGACCAAATTGAGCACTGCTTGTCATTTTCCCTCCAAAATGTCATGTGACTCGTTAGTGTTACTAGGTCTCAGGTGTGCATAGGGAGCAGGTGTGTTCAGTTTTATAGTACAGCTCTCACACTCATACTGGTCACTGAAAGTTCCAACATGGCACCTCATGGCAAAGAACTCTCTGAGGATCTTAAAAGACGAATTGTTGTGCTACATGAAGATGGCCAAGGCTACAAGAAGATTGCCAACACCCTGAAACTGAGCTGCCGCACACTACATCAAATTGGTCTACATGGCTGTCACCCCAGCAGGAAGCCTCTCTGAAGTCTGTACACAAGAAAGCCCACAAACAGTTTGCTGAAGACAAGAAGAGGCTGAGGGTAAAGGTCATGGACTGGCAAAGCATGTCGCCAGACCTAAACCTAATAGAACATCTTTGGGGCATCCTCAAGTGGAAGGTGGAGGGGCGCAAAGTCTGGCTCCTTGATGTCAGCATGGAGGAGTGGAAAAGCATTCCAGTGGCAACCTGTGAAGCCATGCCCAGGAGAGTTAAGGCAGTTCTGGAAAATAATGGTGGCCACACAAAATGTCGACACTTCAGGAACTTTCACTAAGGGGTGTACTCACTTTTGTTGCTGCTGGTTTAGACATTAATTGCTGTATTTTAAGTTATTTTGAGGGAAGAATAAATTTACACTGTTATATAAGCTGCACACAGACTACTTTTCATTGTGTCAAAGTGTCATTTTGCCAGTGTTGTCCCATGAAAAGATCTCCTTGAATATCTGCAGAAATGTGAGGGGTTTACTCACTTTTGTGATACACTGTATGCCTAGTGTGAAAACCACAGCTGCTGTGGTTTCAGAGTGCTTCTCAAGGATACTTTCTTTTCTTCAGTCCTGAAAATCAGTCTTGGACCATGACTCTTAAAATGATATTATGGAATAGACCCCTTTTTAGTGGCTTTGTGACATCCAGACATCTAAATGACTAAAGGTTTTTTTTGGTTTGTTTGTTTGTTTCTTTAAAACAAACAAAGAAAACAAACAAAAATATCAGGAATTTGGCTCAAATTCTTTGCTTAACCTGACTGGCTTGGCTGGCTTTGCAAAGGAAGGAAACATCTTCCTTCCCTCCATTGTACTGGGCAGGAAAGGATGGACTTTAGCCAGCTGACAGCTGTTTCCTGCACAATGAAGGAGGAATGGGTGTGTGGGTGGTAGGGGTGTTAAAACTAGTAAGTGAATAATGTGGGGTTTTTTCCCCAACCCTCTGCTCTTACCTCTTACTGCAGTTTAATTAAGACTATAAATTTACAGTTTTCGTTGTAACTTGAATCAGCTTGTTTTTTGTTTTATTTTACTTTTCTATTATGCAGGTGCTGTCATAAAATTAGAATGTCATGAAAAAGTTTATTTATTTCAGTAATTCCATTCAAAAAGTGAAACTTGTATATTATATTCATTCATTACAAACAGACTGATTTATTTCTTTTAATTAACTATTTTTGTGGCACTCTCTAATATTTATGTGAAAAAGTATGTACTTTGGACACTGTCCAAACTTTTGACTGGTACTGTACATCCTAATAATCATGATTATTTTGGTCAATATTGAAATCACAATTATTTAACACGATTACTAAGTAACTGTGTAAACACACTGTATTTATTGCACTTAAACAACAGTCAATACGTTGAAATCCAGCACACTTCTATAATCTCTTGAAAATAAATACTAAATTGAAAATAAAATACAGAATATATAAACAAAATATAAATTAATGTATTTTGTATTGCAATTTAACAAATAATAAATAGAAAGGTAAAGCCAGTTATCATGACTAATACTACTATGAAAAGACTGGACCAAGTTATTTAGAGTAAATAAATCTGATCACATTTTTGTGCACTGCCACAACATGCTGACAGATCCTGCACATATACTCAAAAGGTTTGGTATTAACATTGGTAGGGACGTGAGTCAGATTGGGCTCCGGTGCAGTGCCAGTTACACCCGCGGAGCAAATATTTGTAGGCACATCTCCCTACTGTCCCTTGCTAATTATGCCCTGTAATTAGTAGGGACACAATGGACGTTACCTGATATTGGTAGGGACATGTCTCTACCGTTGCTACCCAATGCTGTGCCCCTGATTCCAGTCAGGCTGGCCCATTGTAGCTCAGAGCAAACGGAAAACATGTTCAGCTTCAGACTAAATCAGAATTATTCAGGCTGACACAGCAAATACTGCCTATACTGGCAGGGCGGTGTTTGTGTTGTGGGTGGTGCAGATCCCACCGTGCAGCAAATCTGTTAATTACCCTGCTGTCGTATGTTGTCCATGCGGTGTGACCGACATAAATAAATAAAATGCCGGGACTCTTTTCCCTCATGGGTCAGTTAATAATAATCATTTTTGTCAATTACACTGTTTTTGTCATCATTTAGAGCCAAAATTGAAATCAAAATTCAATTAATTGCACAGCCCTAATACATCCCATGAAGACTGTTGGATTTTTCGATACATTTGGGTCCCCCCCCCTTTTTTAAAAAATGTATTTATTTTTTTATTTAAAATGTTGAAGACGGTCATCAAACCCACATGGCAAAATCAGCTTTTACAACATTAACAAACACATTCCAATTTATTTTTCTGTGGCGAAAAAAGTCTCTAAGTTTCAAGATCTCTGGGGATTTTCTTGCATGTACTGCCTGTTTCACATTCATATCTGTCTTTTTTTTCCTGACTTGGTCATTTGAAACCCCTCATTTTCTCTCTTTTTTTTAAAGCCATTCCACTGCAGATTTGCCAGTGTGCTTAGGATCATTAGCCTGTTGCAAGATCTACTTACAGTTCAACGTCATCTTTGGTACACATGGCCTCAAATTTTCCTCAAGTGCTTTCTGATATGAAGAATAAATAGTTGATTTAATGACTGTGAGCTGCCCAGAGGCAGCAAAACAACCCAGAACAATAGGATTTTCCATCACCAGGCTTCATAGCTGGTAGTTGGTAGGAAGCTGTAATGTTACTGTAAAAAAAAACAGCCATCTCTTAGTTGTCTGTTCCAAAAGGCCTGGTCTTTGATTGTATTTGTTTTATTTATTTAACCTTTATGTTACCAAGAAGATCCCATTGAGATTTAAAATCTCTTTTACAAGGGAGTCCTGGCCAAGACTAGCAGCAATATACAGAGTTACATAAAAACAAACATTTAAAAACCGATAATTAACACAGAAGTGAGTTAAAAACGTATGTTCATTGTCAAACGGTAGTTTTGCTCTAATGCTCTTTCTGGACAGCAAAAGTCTTTTCCTGGTTTGCCTCCCATGCAGGTTAAATTTCTGCAGACTTTTTATGAGAGTTTTATTAGACACTTTTACTTTGACACCAACAGTTGCAAGAGTGATCTGTAGAGCCTGCAATGAAATTTGGGGGTTCTGAGACTTCATCTTGCACTAAACTATCCAGGGCTGAATTTGCTGGGGCAGCCAGTCCTGACCAAACTGGCAAGTTGTCTGTCTAATAACTCCTAGTGTTCTGCTAGTGATGGTTCCAAGCCCCAATAAATGGGAGAGCTGCGTGAGGAAAAGCATGTCGATTAAAGTCTGTGCAAAATAAAGTATCAGTGTCACCTTTATCTCTAGGAACTGCACTTGAACCATCATATATCTACAGACAAATTCAATGAATTCGATTTTAATATTAGTTTTTATTAGTATTGTGCTAAAGTGTACAAAATTTTACTATGTTAAAGGAAACATTTTTGATGTGTTAAAATTATTCATGCCTTAGAGAATGCTTATTAACTCCAACTCATATGGGTTGATTATGGCCATAATTTGAGTGTTGTGAATGACATGACAAAGTTGGTACAAGCCTGTTGAGATCTAATTACATATAAGAATTGTGGTGTGACCAGGTGACTGCTTTCAGATTATTTTTTTGTTTTAATTGTATGTTTAGAGCAAAAGTAGTCGGTATCAAATATCAGGAGAAATATCAATATGGGCCAAAAACAGAAAGGAAACTAAACTAGCTGTCTGTGTAGTGACTCAACGCCACACTGTAACTTTTCTGTCAACTTTGTCCTCATATGCCCCTGCTTCCTCTGCCTCTGGCCTATTTCCGATTTCTCTCACCGGCTTTCCCGCTCTCCTCTTGTGACTCGTTCTTCTTGCAGCTCTGGAAGCTTTGAGACCAGCTGCGGCCCGAACTTTTTGTCACGACAGTCTGAGATTGCATGATAGATATTAAAGCTCCAGCAATAAGGCATTGTCTGATTTGAACCATATGATGTTAGTATATTCTGTTTATGATGGAGTCTGAGTAGTGAATAAGTGGTTCTCCTGTGGTTTAAATGCAGAATGCCTCTGAATTATTTCTGATATATTGAGCATTTGCAAAGAGAAAAGCTTTTCTGTTAAAGCCCTTTGTTGTGGAAATAGGTTTGTTTTTGGTTTTTCAAAAAGTAATTACAAACAGCAGTTTAATATCTGAGCTGTCATAGTTGGCTGTGGGTTTGTGGTTGTTTTGGGCCAGTGTGAAAAGATGTCATTAATTTGGGTTTGACTTCTGAGCCACATGCAGAAACGTTACTCACTTAGATTTAAAATGTGCCAGCTTACAAAAAATGTCCTAAACACAGCATAATGGTAGACCATTTTGTGCAGTAGCAAAAAGGTGATAACTTTTTCATTTTAGAGGAAAGCTCTTAATTTGAAACAGGCGCATTTTGCTTGGCAGGGTTTTTCCTGTATAGTGGTTTCAGCTGCCCTCAAAGGAAAATCCCCTTCCTCCTCAGTGTTGTCATGAAGACTTTTTTTTTTTTTTTTAATTTTAAATTAGGGTTTCATTTGCTGAAGTACAATAGACATTTTTATTTATCAGCTATTCAAAAATAAGAGGAAAATGCACAAATGTGTCAAATAAGGGAGTTGCGTTTAATGTGTCAGAAGAAAAATCCCTGCTTTGCATTAAAGAGTGTTTAAGACTGAAGTAATGTGGAAGAAAGAAATGAAACCAAAGTCTGTCTGAACTAAAGAAGAACAACGCAGTTAACACTGGAGCGTTTTAACTCCATGATTCAAACTTTTAACTCCAGTTATAGAAGTTCAGTATCAGCAGGTTCCACCGTAGATATGAAAGCTCCAACATTAAGTGTACTGAAGCTACTCAAGTACTGAAAAACTATCCTCTGGATGCCTGCATTGCCTATACTTTTAGCAGTTTGCTACAATGATCTGCAGTTATCTCACAGTTTGTAATTAGATCGAGCAGCTGATGACCTCAGTTGATTGGTTTTCAGCTGGTCAGATGTGTCATGATTCGGCGCAGCTCCTCCAGAAAGCTATGTGTTGCTGAGATGCAGACTGATTTATGCAAAGAGAGTTCTGCCATGATACAAAAAGTAGCCTGTTAAAGGGCTTGTGACTGTATCTAGTTTCTTTGTCTTTTCCCTTTTTTGCTTTGCAGAAGTTCAAATGAAGTTACTCTTGTTAAACATTTATTGGCTCCAACCATAACCTGTATATAAAAGTTTAGACCCTGAAGCTGCACCCAGGTTGTATATAATCTATGGCCCCAACTCTGCAAGAAGCTGTACACAGTACCACAGTAACCTCGTAAAGTGGAACAGACTCATTTTCAGACTCACTTTTATTTTCAGTTGATTTTATTAGTACAAAAAAAAGCTGTCTCCCAATCCAGAATATTTTCTTTTGTGATTTTTGACTGAGAACGCAAGAGAGAGAAATGTTAATTGTTTATCAAGAAAAGTTAGAAAAAAGGATCATATGCAGTCAGTTACAGTTTTTAGAAAGAAAATATTGCAATCTGCATGAGATCTATATTACGGGGGGGCAGTGTGTTTGTGTAATTTGCAACAAAGAGGGTGACCAAGTGGGGTTGATTTATAACCTGCATTTAAACAAAGGTTTATAACCTTTATTTAAATGCTTTTCTGGCCAGTCTGAAATTAATGTCCATTTCTGTAATGACTGCTAAATGTTGACTCCATGATACAAAAGGTAGAAATGGAAGAAACACAAACTCAGCCAGTCTTTGGCCTCGTTTTCAAACCGCGAACACTCGCTGTTTAGCTTGTTGTCTTTCTCTGGTGGGTGCAGCTTAGGGACTAAGTCACTGTTACTCAGCTATGAAAATAATCCACCCTGAGCTGTACTGAACTCTGCCTTTTGGCCTCTCTTGTTCTAGTTTTCCCATCTTTGTATTTCCTCCATCTTTCTGCTTTGATCTGCATCTTGTGGTTGTGCTGTTGTCTCCATGGTGATGAAAAACCAGCTGGAGGGGGGTGAGGAAAAACAATCTTAACACCTCTCTGCCTTGTTCTCTCTCCCTTCCTCCCTCCTTTGTTGTCAATCCCTCGCCTCCCTCACTTGGTCCTACATTTCAGCCAGCCAGGTGTGTCTCATCAGCCACCTGCTATCCTACTTCCCACCTTTACTGCCACTGTCGAGGTAGCCATGGCAACCAGCGCTGTGCCAAGTGATAACCTGCCAACATACAAGCTGGTGGTGGTGGGGGATGGGGGTGTTGGGAAGAGTGCCCTCACCATCCAGTTTTTCCAGAAGATCTTCGTGCCAGACTATGATCCCACAATTGAGGACTCGTATCTTAAACACACTGAAATAGATGGACAGTGGGCAATACTGGATGGTGAGTAGAAACTCATGTCAAATGAACCTCGCAAATCTCCTTTTTTTAAAAATTCTTTTTCTCTTGCCCCCCACCCCTTTGTGTTTCAGTTAACACAACATATTCATCATTGTGCCATCAGTTAACATTTGTTTTTTTTTTTAAACCTCTAATTACAATCCTCTGGTAGTTGTTTACACTGAGCTTGATGTAAAACATCAGCCGTCTCTGCTGTGGTTTTTTTGCATGTGAGAGAAATTGTGTAATAATTCCATCATTGTCTCTTTCCCCCTATAATTACTCAATTTATACTGAAAACATGTTAAATATCTGGAAACACAGTAAAAGCAGTTCTATAGTTCAGTGTTTTATGAACTATGAAAATTTATGACCTTTACTCACTCAAGGCACTCAAGGAAAGGACAGTGGACCACAGACTCACTTAAATGTAAAAGTGACTCTGTGAGGGCTGTGAAAGTGCAGTGTCGTCAGAGTGAAGGAAACTAAACAAAAGTGTGTATTAATGTATTTTGTGTCCCTATGTGTACACAGTATTGGACACAGCTGGTCAGGAGGAGTTCAGTGCAATGAGGGAGCAGTACATGAGGACGGGAGACGGCTTCCTGATTGTCTTCTCTGTGACGGACAAGGCCAGCTTTGAACATGTTGACCGATTCCATCAACTCATACTACGGGTCAAAGACAGGTAGAAGGCAACAGCTCAGCAGGACAGTATAGTGAAATAAAAATCACCTGTATTTCTTCCAAGAAAACACTCTTGGATGACAAGAATTTTTCTGCTCAAAAGCCACCCCTCATTTCTTTGTTTTGCGAGGAAACTGAGAAATGCATGCAGCGAATTACTGAAACATGTGAAAGCAAAATATAAAGTATAAAGTAATGAGGTTTGGATAAAGACTTTGCACAGTACTATATATATGCAAGAGCAGTGGTTTCCAAATGGTGTGCCATGAAGCAAGTACGGCTGAACCTTGGCATTTTGTCAACCCTACATTATTATTGCAATATGCATCTGTGCCGAAAGGGATAATGCATGATTGATTTATTGTATCAGTATGTTATAGGCATTCATTTGTCCATACAGTGGTAGAGTCCTCTGTATGGACACTTTCTAGGATGGTGGTGACTGAACCTGTTTTTTGGCTTCAGCTGGATTTGGGGGGTGTCAGAAGTGCTCAGTCAGGAGAGGATGGTTAATGCTAACATGGTGCCAAGCAGTCTTAAAAGGTATCTGGAAACTAATCACGAGAAACGCTTGAAACCACAAGCACCAAGATTATTATTGGACTGTAAGAAAGTCAGTGGTGGCATGTTATATGTAGTCAGGGCTATTGCAAAGAAAATAATATGCAGGAGTCATGCTAGGTTCAGACAGAGCTGAAGAACTGAGATGTTCAGAAATAAATTCTACCCCCAAAAAGAGCAGTGTATTATTTAGAAATGGAGATTCTGTTGTTTTTGAACACCCAGATGTCACATATACCATCTGCTTAGGTTCCCCTTTCCATTTAAGGCACACATGCTTTCTTGTGTGTTGTTCTGTCCTCTGCCATTATTGTCACAAAAGGTACACAGTTGAATACCTCTATTTACAAAAGCTATATATGCAGTCAAGGAAAGCACCAAATTTTCAGCTGAAAGCCCGTGTGCTCTGTTATATATAGCAAGTCAAATTTTGCCAAAAGAGGAAGCGGTTCATCACATTCATTACAGACCAAACTTTATCTTCCTCTGGCAGTTTGAATTCACTGACTCAGTCTGTGCTAAGAGGTGCCATTACCTGTGATCTGGGATGAGGGTGGTTAAAAATCAGCGTCTCTCCCTTTCATCGTTCTTCCTAACACACTTGACAGAACTTCAGAGTTGTTTCCAAAACTGAAATCTGTTCTCAGCCGAGAAAGAGGAGAAGCGTCAGTTCCCCGACTGTGACTGACAGACAAAACTGAGTCTGAGATGCAAGAAACAGAAAACACTAGAACTGAGCAAGTTGGAGTGTGTTGATATTTGGTGGTGCTCAACTGTAGCTGGTTTTTCTAAATTAAATATATGGCCTTTTTTTTTTTTTTTTTCTTTCAGTGCATTTCAACACGAGTGAGAATTACTCATATCCTGATCTGACTCAAATGGTCTTTAGACCTCATAAGACTGTAATAAACTAAAATATTCAGTAATACAGCAATACGTACCGTTTTGGGTCTGTGTCTTATTGTCTCAGGGAGGCCTTCCCCATGGTGCTGGTTGCAAACAAAGTGGACTTGGTCCACCTGAGAAAAGTCACAACTGACCAGGGGCAGGAGATGGCTGCAAAACATAATGTAAGTATTGAGCATTTTGTTAAGCACTTGTCCCTGACCTATTGCCTCCTCACAGACAGCATGGTTATTTCACTCAGACAATGTGTAGTGGTGGAAAAGACGACTGATTCAAGAGAGCAAGTGGATAGAATAAATGGGAGAGCACATGGCATATTAGATATAAATATTACCAAAGCTATTTGTAACTGCTATCTCTCAGCCTATATTTAGGCATGCTTTTTACAGCAAAAAATGTTCTGAACAGGATTAACTCTTAATTGTGAAATGAGACCATGGATCCTTGTCCTTTCAGAACATTGCAGGCCTAAACTGTACATTATGATAAATTCCAGCACCTGACTTTGGCATATTTCTTCTTGCTTCCTCAGATAACTTATATTGAAACCAGTGCCAAGGATCCCCCAATGAATGTGGACAAAGCCTTTCATGAATTGGTTCGTGTTATAAGGTAACCTCTAATTCACTTTATTTTAAAGACCTTGAGATCTTTGAAGTGATATTGTGATATAGATTCACTTTAAGTAGTCCCTGTTCAAGTGAAGATAAAGTAAAGATGGGTCACCATTATGTGAAAGGCAGTACTTTATTAAAAATAGATACAATTCTGTAGTGGAAATGACTACACTACTGGATGGGGAACACTTTTAAAAATCACTGTAATAACTGTGAATGCATTACATCCACAAAGTTCTTTTACAAAATCTTCACGATCAAATAGAAAAGGAGCCATGAGGCCTATCGGCACTCAGTTCCTAAGGCGGTGTTTATGATGGTGTGGAGTGTGTATTAGTTTGAGTGCCATGGGTAATCTGCGCATCTGTGAAGGTGCTGTTAATTCTAAACTTAGTTCTGGATTAAAGTATGCTGCGATCCAGACAGCTTCTTTTTTAGCGGCGGTCCTTTTTTCAGCAAGATGATACCAAGCCACATTCTTCAAACATCACAACATAGCTCTAAATTAAAGGAGCCTGGGTGTTAAATTGGCCTGTCTGCAGTTGCCTATTAAAATATTCGGTGTATATAATGAAACAAACGGTATGAGAAAGGACACCCCAAAATTGTTGAGTAGTTGAAATCCCCCATCAAGCTACAATAAAATACAGCAACTGGACATAATGTTGTCTGTGTTGTTAAATGAAAAAGTGATGCAATGCAGTGCAATGCTGGACTGAAAGTGTTTTTTTTTGTTGTTTTTTTGTTTTTTTTGTAGGAAGAGTGGGGGGGGGGGAACAAAAAAAATACCCAGAGCCACTTCCTGTCTTGACCCATGTAATTTCAGAAGAATTTGGTTTATGTACATGTTTTCAATGTGGTAACATCCTGTTTGTAAGTCTAGCTGAAAACCCCAGTGGGCAACAAGTAATCACTCTGATGGCGTCTAGGATTCATACTCATTACACAGCAGTAGGAGCTCAGTGTGTCCTCTCATCCAGTTCTAAAAACAAAAAAGGACTATAAGAGTTGTGGAAAGCTCTCACTGTGCACTTGCCAGCTCTGTAGCTGACTCATAAGGATCCACTTCTTTATAATATGCTTAAAGCATGATGAGTCAACACTGCCCTCCTGTGGTCATACTGTAGACATCCAGTCATCAAGGTGGTTTAACTGAATAACAATTGAATGACAGGTTTTGCATCACCACAACCTGCCCTGAGCACTAATAAAATAGTAAATTTAAAGTCTTTAAGCAGTAGCACATAAGATTGGTGAGGTCTATGTCTGGCAATAAAAAGAGCAGTATGACCAATAACTGAATAGTTGAATCTTTAGCAAGTAGATATAAGCACCATCCATTAGCCATGTGAAAATTCAGTATTTACAAAATGCACAGCATGAAGTGATGTCGATGAATGGATGAACAGTTCTGTGTGTGGTGAAATTATTGTGGAAGTTTCTTTAAAATATGGCAAAAACTTTAGTCTCTTCAGCATCAGTACAATGTTTCATCGCAATAGTTTTTTTAAAAATTGTTACTTTGACGCACCCAAATAGTCAAAACAGAAATCAGGTGTAAAACGTTTGAGACTGATCTTGTGGTTGAAATTTTGTGGTAAAATAGTGACTTACTAAGCTGGAAATGGCAGCCATCTTGGACATGCTCAAGTGGCTAAAGGGATTTTCCAAATTAATGAGTTCAGAGCGAGAAACATACTAATTTTGACACAAATTGTTAGTGATCTGCTGCACCAAAGATTTTTGGTAAATTGTTTTCTTGTGTTTTCAGTCTTTGTGCTAAGATAAGCTATCCAGCTGCTGGCTGTAATTTCATGTCTGACATTAATGGTATGTCTCTCTTTAGTCAAGCCTTGGCAGGAAAGCAAATAAGCTTTATGTTTAGTTATTCCTTTACCTCCAAAGTTGACTTTACAAATAGCCATTTATATCAGATAATTATAGAGGATATATATTTTTGCTTTAAAGTTTGTTTTTTTATAACTGTTTGTGTTGGGGTTTTTTTTGATTGCCTGCAGACAACAAGTTCCAGAGAGAAACCAGAAGAAGAAAAGAAGATGAAATGGAGAGCAGAGCGTTCCACGGCTTCCCACAGGTTCCACTGCGCCATATTGTGACCAACCTCGTCATCGTTGTCATCCATCTCTCTCTCACTCACACACACACACACACACACACACACACACACACGCACCAACAAACCTTTGGATGTCAGGGAACTCCCCAGCAGTGGTCAAACTACTGGAGCACAAAAGGGATTGGGGTTGGTTGAGGAATGACACGATGGATCCAGAGGGAAAAAGTAAATCTGAGATGTTGAACTGATGTCCCCTCAGCCCTTCACAATGCCTTGGAATGAGTGCTACACCCTCCCTCCTCACTTTATGGTCCTTTTTTTTTTTTTTTTTTTAAAGGTTATTTTTGAGAACCACTCCCCATCTGTGCTCCCTGAAAAACAGTCCTCTAAATGTGAGTGTAAGTTATGAATTTACTATCAAATGTGGCACAAGACGACAAACTATCCAGAAAGGACAGAGGTCAAAATCACCTGGGAGTATGAACTTCTGTTGAGCAAGGGAAGGAAAAACTGTGTTTTAGGAGCAACCAACAATCACTCCCGACACACCTTCAGTTCTAGTGGGGAAAACTCCGCTGTGATGACCGGATAGGCCGCCTTTGGCTTTGTGTGTTCTCACTCTGTAGAGGGGACGTCATTAGAAGATAGTGGCTGAATATGAGAGTGGTGACAGTAGATGTTGTGTAGTGTTGTTAAGTGGACAGTGAGTCCAGTGAGTATAGTGAGCGTGCACCTTGTGGTCATGTTTTGAAATGTCGGTTTGGAGAGGGTGGGAGGGCAAGTGAAAGAACTGTGAAGTGAGACGAGAAAACGTGTCATATCTGTTGTCAGATGAATGTTATGGCCATAATCAGCAAGTGTTTCAGGATTATGATTATAAAGGAGAATAATAAGATTGGTCAGTGTGCAAGATTATGTCAATGTGGCAACACTGATCTTTTAATGACCTTGTTTACAGACGCTCTTATAAAGGATTATTTTCCCACATGCAAACGGACAGCACACAGGAGCCACTTTTTTGTCCTTTTTAAGTATTTAAAAATGGTTATTATTGGTTCGGTTGCCCCTTCAGTTGTCAGTAGTGTACTGAGTGCAATCTGTTATGAGTACTGTATGAACAGCTGTTCCAGTATACTTTTGTTTTTCCCCCTCCCATGTTTTTATATCTAACGTATTATAGAAAAATACAATTATATTTGATATAAAAGAACAACTTATATGTGGCAATGTAAACGAATTCAGTGCCATTTTACAGAGTATCTCTATGAAAATCTTAAAATAAATAGAATAGATAAGGGATAATGAGAGCTTCATGATTTGCACTGGCCACTAACCAAAACAATGTGATGTCACTTTATTTCAGTCGAGGCTTTTCAGACTGCACCGCTGAATTCAGGTCGCTGTCATAAGACGAGTCGGCGTAGGGGAATAAAAACTGTAGCCCTGGGAACGCGTCAGCATTACAAAGCAGCGCGATGCTCCCAGGGCTGAAAGCCATGTTAGTTTAGATGTAGGAAAACCGCACACTCGACGCAACAACACATTCAGTGTATCAGTGTTTGTAGCCGTGAGGTGGATGGGAATGTACAATTTAATAACCTACGAAATGGCTTGTACTGTTAACGCACTAAAGTTTCAGTTGACACTTTCCTGTCTGGATGAATACTGACTCTTGAAAGAAGGAATAAATGTTTTGCACTTTTATTACGATTTCTCACTTTCCTATTGGCATGTAGGTTTTCTTTCCGACTCGGTAATCGAAACGAGGAGCACGGCACCAACGTCTGACTGTAAGATGGAGAAACCAAGCAAGCAAACAGCTGATCGGTGTCGTAACCCCATGTATGCCTGTTGCCTCTGTGGTGATTGTAATAGAATAAATTAGATTGGGATTTAATCATTCAAAAAGGTATTTAAAAAGAAGTTATGCGTCACTCAGTTTTGAATTTAAGAAGGTCACGTGCGGAAAATCTCATTTATCAAATGACTTACAAACTCACCTCAGCATGGAAGTGGAAATCAACCTCAGCAGAAGGAGGAACACCGTTTTGACAGTGCTGATCGACATCTACTGTTAAAGGGACGTTGCAGAGAGTTTCCAGAGAAGGACTCCAGTTATTAAAGTACTGATCACCAAACAATGAAGCAACAGACTCTGAATCGTGGCAGGAAAAAAAAGAAGAAAAAATAGCCGAATGTGTTTGAAAATGTTGCATCATGTATGTTTGATACCATTTTGTATTATTGATATGATTCTTGCGTGTTTTATAAGCAACCAAGTAATTTATTACTGTCTGTTACCTCAGTGTGTCCCAGACCTGGACAAAAAAAAAACCCAAAAAAAAAAGAAGTTCCCCACTGTTTTTTCTTTTTAATCTTATTTTTATTTTTTATTTTTTATTTTTTTAGGTTATCTTGGGAAATTCTTTACATTTGAGTCTCCATATGTTGTCGACCAAGATGAAAAACGCTTTTAGTCCTGAGCTGAAAAAGCAGAAGAACCTCCGTGTTACTGGGGCCGAAGTGGATGGCCTCACCAGTGAATCACACGAGGGTCACGCTGAGAAAAGGTCACGTATGAGAGTCAAGAAGTTTCAGTTTCTGGTGAGACTCGTGCTAATCTAAGCTGCTTTTCAAAATGGCTGAGAAATCCTGAAAAAGCACAAACACTTTTTTTTTTAATAGTTGGAATTATGTAAATGATTTCAGTTTTGCACATCCTGAAAGTTTGTAAGTGAAGGAATGTGGAGACTTTAAATTTTTGATTACAGAAAAAGGAAAGGGTGGGTGTGTGTCACAAGTTGTGTAATGTGTTTTTTTTTTTGGCAGGTCTGTTGTGTTCTAACTGGCTGTGTCAGACTGAAGAGCTAGACGAGGCACGAACTGTGGCCTTTTTATCTAGCCTCAGGGGTCGATTATATTTCAATTAAAAACAAAACAGTCTTGTGTTTTTTACACCGGCTGCCTTTTTTACATTTTTTTTTTGGTGGCGTTGAATTGTAGCTATGCCGTATTCTCTCCTGAACGTCCCGTGGGCAGAGTTGTGATCAGTCGTGTTCAGCGGACATGTTGGACATGTGAACACTGCTCCTCGCGTTTCCAGAGTCATCTTGCTTGCTCAGCAGAGGTTCCCCTCATTAATCTTCAGAGATGTCAAGCTCCATTGAGCTCAACTATGAAAATGCTGAAGGCTTCATTTTTGCCTCATTGATTTTCAGTCACTCGGGGGCAATTTGGGCAGGTTGGCACACAGAACAAGTCATGCATGTAAATCATTTGTTCCTGTTCCTACACAGTTAAATTGGTAAGGAGAGGTGCTCAGTGTCAGTTAAGGGGGAAGAGAGCTGTTGAAGTTTTTTTTTTCTGCCCTCCGGTGGTGAATAATATATTGCTTACATTAAATGTCTCGAACGTGGAGAGGCAGAAAAAGATGGCCTTTACAGTGTTACTGAAGCAGGTAATCAGAAAAAAAGCGTTTTCCACAATTAAATTAATAAAGCAGCAAAATGAACACGTTCATCCCAGATTTCAGACTTTAGTGCTATTTGAGATTGTTACCACTAGGGGTCAGTGTTTTACTGTGTTTATCATCTGTCATCACCGTGGCACCGAAAAGCTTTGCCAAGTATGTTTGCATCAAAAGAAAAACCGTAAGAGATTACTTCAAGGATCCACTGGGGAAAAAAAGAAAAGATAATTCAGAATTAAAATAGGAAAGAAATTTGCTGGAAAACACAAGTCATTTATATGGAAATGGGGAAAATGCCAATTCGACTACTGAATACATGTTAATGAGAGGAACAAACCCAGTGTCCATACAAACAGAGCCTTGCATTACTATAGTAAAGACTACATTACTGTTTTATACGTCAGGGGCATGCACAAGTTTATTCCCTCCAACATAATTTCTCTTGCAGAATCAATAAAGTATCCATCAAGTCACTGCTCTTAAATTCTCTTAAGGAATGCCCTAGTTTTGATTACAGTATTCTATGTGTATTCAGATATACACAGCAGACACTTTATTAGGTACACCTTGCTAATACTGGGTGATGAATGCATTGGCAACTCATGGTTCAGTATCTTGTCCAAGGATACTTCAGTACCTTTGTGTTCATTAAGGGGTGGGCATGATTAACAAAAACACTCAGAGAGGCTGTGACATTGCTTAGTTGATACTAAGCATTGTTGAAATGTCAAATAATTTTCTTGTGGGGGATACAAGAAAAATATTCCCTGCATCACCAGCCTGAGTTGTTAATACAAGGCAGGATGGATACATGGTTTCATCTGGTGTGGTCTTCTGCTGCTGTAGCTCATCTGTTTCAAGCTAGGATGTGTTGAGCAGTCAGAGATGCTCTTCTGCACACCTCTTATTTGAGTTACTGTCAGCCATTTGAGTCAGCTAGTAGCCATCTGAACACTCTCCACTGACATCAAGAAGGCATTTTCACCAAGAAAACTGCAGCTCACTGAATATTTGATCTATTTTGGACCATTCTCTGTAAACCCCCCTGAGATGCACGCATGGGAAAATCCCAGTAGATCAGCATTTTCTGAAATACTCAGAGGAGATCTTGTGGTGACAGTAACCATACCATGATCAAAGTCACTTAAATCCTCTTTCTTTCCCATTCTGATGCTCAGTTTGAACTTCATCAGGTCATCTTGACATCTACGTACCTAAATACACCGAGCTGCTGCTGCTGCTAAGTGATCCGCTAATTAGATATGAGACATCTCTTCACTCTTCATTTTCACCAGAGAACCCGCTGCCTACCTGTTACCTGTCTTAATTGCACTCCCCCATCTGCAAGCTGGTTTCAGCTGGATTTCCTTGAGTTGCGTTTCTAAGAGGAGAAACCTCATCACTAAGTGCAACAGTGCACTCATTGATTGCTACAATGAGTCTGGCCTTCCTTTCAGTAGCATTTCAAAAGCTCTTCGTCTCGGTTTTGTAGAATTTTCAGGACACGGAGTAGGCGGTGCCTCTGTACTAAAGTGCATGCGTTGTTAAATGGATTGAGTCTATTGATGCTAAGATGTTCTAAAGGAGCGGGAAAACCATTTGAAATGTAAAAAAAAAAAAGAAGAGAAATATGTGCTGTAAATACTAACCTTTAAGTGAGTAAACACATATAGCATGACTGAAGCTGAAAGCCAGATTCAGCAGCTATTCATTCAAATGTTTGTGTGCTAAAGCGCTGGTCTACTTTGTGTCAAAGGTGCAAAAAAAGATTACCACAGCTGCTTTGACCTCAAGTAATTTGTGACTTTTAAGGGTGTTCCTTTATGTTTGGCTCTCTGGCATCTAATAACAGCCCGATCAGAATGATTGAATACATAGACTCACAATTTCAGATGGCAGAGGTAAGAGGTAACTTTAGGGGATGGAGTGCAGTAATTTTCAGTTATAGTAGTTACAGAGGCAGAGAGGTGAGAAAGTCCCAGAGGGTGGCAATGAGGTGGAACCCCCCCCCCTAAAAAAAAAAGTAAGGAGTGTGTGGGGATAAGAGTCAAGGTTGGTGCAGGCAAATGATCAAAAGAAGAAATGTAGATAAATAGGAGTGAGCTTAAATGTTTCCTTGGGGACTTTCCTTAGTTTCATCTCATTCCTTTTGAGAATTAACTTTTGCAGTGATGACAGAAAGTATTTGAAAAGGACACAGAAAAGGTGCAAGAGAAAGGGCAGGACCTGGGAAATATGAAGAAAAGCGTTTACTTGCACGAAAAGAGAGAAAGGAATCTGGGGGAAAAAGGTCAATTTAAACGTGTTTCCCAGGCAGTGGGATGCTGGGTTGAGACAAGATTTACAGAAGAATATGTTGTGGATTCACAGTATGTTTATATCTAAAAATTTGCTCTGATAAAACAAACAAACAAACAAAAAAAACCCAGACACTTGGATTGGATATAGCCCTGCCCCTGCCTTGCCCATGTAAACCACAGCACAGACTGGCAAACCTGGACTTATCTCAAGGAAAAGAGATTCAGCTCTCAGAACTCTTTTTACACAGCTGGGCTGAGTATGTGGCAGAATCACTTATGAAGATCCCCCTGCCCTCCTGAAAGGAAGAGTCTGTATGTTCATTAAACTAAGAGCTCTTCTTCATGGCCTTCTCAAAGGTGCATTGAGATGCCCCACTGGGGTGCAGCTGCATGGACAATCTACCATAAAGCAGTTCAAGAGAATATTCAACATTTTTTTTGGGGGGGGGGTAATAAATAACCCAGAGGAATATTTTTGAGGAGGAAGAATTTTAAAAAGTCGCTTCAGTGAAGCCTGAAGCCTTGTAACCACAGGTTGTTAGCGGCAGCATGGTGGCTCAGTGATTTCAACCCCAGCAAGGACTTTCTGTGTGGGGGATATTTGCTCCTGGGAATTTCAATATTTTTGTCCAAGAAAATATTGTTATTGCATACTTTAAAATAAATCATATACTGAACATGTGTATTACACAAGCATCCATCTATCCATTTTCTTCCACTTATCCAATCCAGGGTCACAGGGGAGCAGGAGCCTGTCATAGGGCGACCTGTCCAGATAAACCACATAAACTTAAGCAAGTCAGCAAAATGACTGGTTTAGAGTAACAGGACCACATATGCCATGATCAGTTTTCTGTTTGTTGACTCTTCTTATGGAATATTTCTTAGAAAACAACACAGTAACATCAGAAAGGCACTGACAACTAAAATACATGTTTGAATTAATTCAGTAGGTTAATAATTAATTCCTGAAATTAAGCATTCAGTTCATCTTTAATCTTATCTCTCTATTGACTGTAATCACCACCGAGTGGAAGTATTGACCTTCTTCATATCCACAGTCAGACAAAGATTCCCATTCTTACTGCCACGGCCTAAAGGAGCGTCCTTCGCTTTGGTTTAACTGAAACATCTCATCTGTCTGATAAACTGTCTTAATTTTTGTGGAATATTAAATCAGAATATTGTGAACAAGAATGTGATCAAAATAAGAAAATAGGCGGGGTTTTTTTGGAGGAGAGAGATGGGGGCTCTAGTAAGTAGTACACAAGTACACTAGTGTACTACTTACACTATTACTAGTAGATGTTTTCAGGTGGAACTCATTTCTTGATAAAATTAGCCAAAAACTCCTCCTGGTTCCCTTGTATTTTTTATGCTTGCCTGTAGTTCTCTCTATTTCTAGTCAACATGAATTAATCAAAATATGGTAATGAATTGTATCTCCTGTGTGAGCAAGAGGATTTTTTTGATCTAACGTATGAAAAGTTGGCTTTAATTAATTAAAATTTCCACCTCTATACTTACCGCTGAGCCACATATGTAGCCACAACAGAGCCAGATATTTCCCCACCTCCGTTGTTAAAGACCAAAAACACTCCTA
>JAMQGT020011500.1:0-17567 GCA_024447675.2 Pterophyllum scalare | reverse complement strand
GACGCCGCCGCCCATTTGGAATTGGGGTTGTTGTTGTCCTTGTCTTGATAGTTCACATTTCTCCCATCAGCGTCTGCATACGTTTCCAGTGATGGATTTAGGCTTGAACAGCACTTATCTGATTGTTTAGCGCTTGTGCAACTACTTTCACTCACTTTCTCAAGTGATACTGATTCTAATTTGTCAGAGGATGAATCACAGTCCTGTAAGGACATCTGATTGTCATCAGAAACAGAAGGAATGGTAAGGCTATCATCCTCAGACGGATGGCTTGTTTTTCGATCATTACATTTAGCAGGACATGTTATTGCCTGCTTTCCTTTATGCCTCATACGTAATCTTGCTCCCACTGTAAGAATAGGAGATGATGCACGGTCTGTATAGGTGGCCTTTTTCTTTGAATGAGTAGATGTGTGGTGTGCTAATGAAGCGCTGTGATTTTCTCTGTAGTAGACTTTTGATGACCTTTGGGTGATTTCGGGTACTGCAGTACTTCTGCAGCCCAGTGCTTCAGATGTGCTTGGCTTTGAGACTCGAGAGGTAGCAGATGTTACACGTCTTTGACAGTCAGCCGCAGCCTTTACACAAAGTTTTCTGAGAGGGTCGTTCTCAGACTGTGAGGAAGCACAGGTGTTAAACCTCAGGTCGGGCATACTCTGCATCTTTTCAGCTGTGTTAGCTTTTGTCTTTACCACGCAGTGCACATTTTTGTCTTGAGAGACACTGACAGCCTCAGAACCGATCACTCTGACTATCACACTGACTTCATGAGATTTAGACTTTTCACTGAGTGACTCAAGAACAGCAGCTTTCCTTCTCCGCTGGAGCTACAAGCATGTCAGTCTGGATCCCCAACATCTGCAGCTGTCTGAGTTGAGCAGTGTCTCTTAGTGCCGCCATTAGACTCAGTGTAAGACGTGATAAGATCTAAGAAGTTAATACTCCTTGAACTAGACTTGCGAACTTCACCTGTCCTCATTCCTTGGACGTCCTCCAGTAGGTCAGAGGTGCTGTCGATTAACTTGGAAATGTGAGCTGACATGCTTTCCATGCTGGCCCAAGCTGGACATTCTTTGATATCCACTTTGTTTTCCTGTGACGCAGCTACATCAGTGTTGCTCCTTTTGTGACGATCTTTCTTCTTCAGAGAACTACAGTTCTTAGCGTTATCGTACATCTGAAGCTCACACTCAGTCTGAGTACTGTGTTCACGTGTCCTCCTTTGTGCATTTGTTTTGCTCGCCTGGGACTCTTGCTCAGATGAGTAAACGAACATGATTTCATCCACTCGACTGGAAGCGTTACCAGGATCACCAGGAACATTGCTGACTGAAGAAGTGCTGTCTGCTGTCAGATTAGCAGGGCAACTACAGATATTCGCAAATGCCATTTGACAGGGTGTAACCTGAGATGTTTTAGTCGCTTGTTCTTTATAATCCTCCATACTGCTTAGAGTGCTAGAGAGCCCCTTGTTTGTGGCATATGTGCTAAGATGAGAATTAAAAGGAGAGTTCTGCCCATTCAGACCATTATCAACACTGCAGCACCTTGTTATACGTTTTTCAGAGCTGTTTAAAAGTGGAGATTTACTGGCTAGGTCAGCAGCACTTCCAAACACTGGGTTCTTATAGCAATGTTGGCTTGAGCCATCATCTTGCCACTGGTGAACAAAGGGGTTGATGTCACTGGATGCAAAATGAATAGAGGAATCTTGAGACTTTTGTGCATGCTGTGGTTCCTTTCTGTTTGCATACGGGCTGATTTTTTTCATCTTCTGTGACACTGGCTGAAGAGGTAAGGAATGGTTTCTTTGGGTGTAACCTTTGTAATCAACCTCACTTTTGCCAGGATTGCCATTAGAAGACGTCTTCATTTTCAATTTGTTTGCTGATGCTAAAGTCGACACCCCTACGTTGCTACTTCTTGCCTGTCGGACTTCAGGTCTGCCATTATTCTGAGTGTCAAGCTTAACCCATTTAGATGCCAGCCTGCTGTGATGCATCCTAGCGGTTTTGTTATCCTCCTCATCCTCATCTGATGACTTAAGAGAGGAGTCAGAGAAGGATGTGGGACAAGTCTTGATGTGAGACTTTCTGAACCGCTTAGTTTTGCCTTTTTGTGGGATAAGACAAGAATTACCCAGCATGCCACCAGCTGTGCTTTTCTTGGGCTCTTTGGACACTGCAGATCCGAAACAACTTCTATTTCCGCAGAAGTTTTCCTGTGGCACTTTAGATATTGACTCTGCCATGACTACTTGATCCTGTGGCACGAATGGATGGGTCCAAGTCTCTTTGTCACTTTTCATTATACAATCCTCACTGCTATTAATTTCAGCATTTTCATTAAATTTGGAAAGTGACTCAGATACATTTTGGGATTTATTGTTGCAGCAACTCTGAGCCAAATTATCAGAATCAGTCTGTCGACAGCTGAACTCATCCTGTGCTGTGACGGGGGGTTTGCCTCCTGTTGTGGTGTCTCCTTCAACATTTCTATCAGGGCCAGCTGATCCTTCCATGCAGACATTCTCATCAGTGGGTGCGTTCTGGTTGCCGTGGCTTCTGTCTGGCTTGAACTGATGTAATCTTCCACCAGCTAACGACTTCAGGGCTCCAGATATTTCAGGATTGCTTTGGAAATTTTGTTGAATCATCTTTGGTGAGTTTGGTTTGGGTGAATAATTATTTTTATGGCCAACATTACATGAGACTTCCAAACCACCGTGCCCCATAGCAGCACAGCTACAATTCACTTTCATGCAGCCAGTGGTGAAAAGTGTTTCGGGGCTTATTTGGTTAGGTTGCGGGTATGTCTGCTTAGCATTCAAAGCTGGGTTATCTGTCTGGCTGTCCACTTTTTTTGAGCAAATATCAGTGATAGCTGGACAAAGATTTGTTATTATTTCATGTTTGCCTGCATCACTCATTTCATTGCTTGCTGAAAAGGCATCAGTTAATGACAAAGGGTTGCCAGAGTGCTCACACACTGCATGGCTGCAAAGAGTCAGACTTGAGTGGATATTTGGAAACGAGTTTTGGAAAACACAAGGGCTGAAAACCTGCTTGTTTAATGTTCCATCAAAGAAGTTATGAGCATTGTCAACCTTTTGCATCACTTCAGCATATTCAAGCATGCTGCTGCCATGGCTAGACCCCAGTTCTGCTGGCATATCTGAAACCGGGTGCTCGCTTTCATCCGCCGTTTCCAGAGTAGGACGTCCATTCAGGTTTGTTCCGTCTTTTACTCGATCTTGCAGATATTTTTCTGTCCATCTACGTTCATCGTGGTTTGAGCTTAAATGACTTGCAGGTGATGATAAGGCATTCAAACTTTGACTCATGCTCTTCCTGGCACTATCACTATCCATCAGTGACAATTTCATGTGCTCTTTCACCACTTCTGCAATTCTCAGATCAATAGCGCTGCAAATAGCTTCTGACTTGCTAATGTGTTCTCTTCTTTCTTTATGTTTTCTGAGGTTATTCGCCCAGTATTCTCTCCTTTCTGCTTCTGCAAATTGTTCCTTTGGTGCTACACCTCCCTTTTGGACTACCTTATCATCTTCTAAAAAAACGGCTTTCTGTGAATCTTTGTCATGATTCTGAACCCCAAACTGAGTGTCCTCAAATATCTGACAATTTGGTTCAAGTTTCCCACTGATGCAATCAGATACTGGCAGCGCAACTAAAGCCACTGTATCTTGTGTAACGCTGCCAACAACATACACAGAATCAAATCCTCTGCTGCTAGTTTCTGCTGCAGGCTCTTCTTCTTTAGAGTCACTGGTGTTATTATTGTCATCAGGGCAAATCTTCTTATGACTGTCACCTGATGCATAGCAGAAACTTGCCAACTCCCTGCTGTCCCGTGTATTTGGAATTTTCAAGCTGCCCATAAAAGCATCTTCTTTGTCTTTGTTCCGCTTCCTGGAATTTTTACAAGCTGATTTAACAGCTTCCTGCTGTAGTGAAGTGGCCTGTTCAGTGTCTTTGATTTCATCACTTATAAGCAATTTATCTTCAGTATTCCTAAACTTACACTGTGGGAAATCTCTCAGCTTTTCTGTTCCACCATCTAGAGTGCATACTGCATCCTTTTCGGTGGTAGGTTTGAAGAGACTTGCAGCTCCAGGTACCTCAGCCAGTTTCTCGTGTTGGTTGGAAGGATTTGTGCAGAAACGCGATATTGATTGAGAAAAGCTGCGCATTTCAGTGTCAGAGGGCATTGTAATGTCAGCAGACATCATAGTGGGAGAATCTTCAGACTCCTGACACAAATTTGATGTTGCTTGTGTGCTGTGGGGAATTTCAGTCTCCATTTGATCTGACTTTGGCAAGGATGCCGGATGCTGATTGTAGCAGGAGTCTGGAGTACCTACAATAATGGGTTCTCTCATTTTTAGGGGTTGTCCTAAACACTCTGCATGACAGCCTATGTCCTTCTGATTATCAGACATCAGGGTATCACGTGGTGTTGCTAGTGCCTGAGAATCCCCCAAAACTTCAAGGCTGTGTTCCTGCACTTTTATGTTCACACCCTCAATGCTAGTGGATGTAGAACTATGGCTTCTCGATCCAACCTGAGAGTCGGACAGATTCATACTAGTTGGACTGGGACTACTGCTGCTGTTCTCTCCATGTCCGAACATAATTTTTCTGTGTAAAGGTAGAGAATCCCTGTGCATCCTGGGACTCTCTGCTGCATCAATGGAGGACCAGGCATCAGTGAGCACCAGCAGGTTTTCTGGCTCCCTCACACTGCAGCTGCTCAGAGAGCGTGGGCTGCTAGTTAAAGTGGTCTGTGCATTCCCAAAGTCCTGAGTCAATTTATGTACAGTGTCTCTGCCTCTGCAATCTGCTACTAATGAACTTTGAGAAGGAGGCTTCATTGTTGTATCAATTTGTCTTGTCTTTAGGGAGCCTTGTTGGCTCCAATATGCCTCTGTTGGGATTACTAGAGTTTTTTGAAAGCTGTCCCAATCTAAACTGGTCACTGCTGTCTTATTGTGCAGCATGGAAGAATCAGTGGAATCTGTCACCAGCGAGTAAGCTGGTACCACCGTCTGGTTAAATCTCTGCACTGTTGAGAATTTGCTACTGCTCTCCAAAGTCAATGAATCTTTAGACATTTGACTGTCTTCACTCTCCGCTTCGCTTTGAGCTGCATCCTCATGTCTCAGCTGCTCTGCTAGAGCTGTGGCATAAGCAGAGGACAGTGAATCAAGAGAGAAAAGGCTCTCACAGTCTGATGTTCCATTATCCCAGACTTCTGGCTCTTCCTCCCAACCAACCAGTCCCTGCTGCCCATCCATCCATCTACTAGTCTTGCTCATCAGAGCCTCAGTGCTATGCCACCGTCTTTGTCTGATGTCTCTCGAACACAGTCCTTTGGTCAAGCTCCTCACATGAGACTGTATTTTTAATGGCACATTTCCTTTGACTTATTTTGGTGTCTTTAAGGCTCTTATCTCTTCTCTGTCTCCAGTGAAATTTAATTGCAATCTTTCCAAGAGGCTTGGGGACTTGTCTACTCACACCTGGGGGAGGTTTTCTGAACACTTTGGACAGAGCTCTTTTGATCCTGGGCCCCACAGAACGAGAAAACGATTTGCTGATGGTTTCTAATCTGCTCTTATCTGCATGGCAGGATGTTTTCACATGCATAACAGGGCCATTCTCAGAACTAGGTTTGTCTGTTGAGGTTCCCTGAAAATTTTCTTTGCTGACTCGCAGCAAACTACTTCCAAGAGGCGACTTCTGTGTACCCGTTGATTTCTGGTCTGATCTGTTCTTAAAAGACAGGTCTCGGTTTGTAAGCAGAGGTTTTCTTTCCGGCCGTTCCCGGCGGAGCTGGGCTTGTGGTTCCTCTCTGGCAGTCTGTGTGATGTTTTCAGAGGAGCTTTCTCTGTTCCGACAGGACTGATTTTGCTCTGAGAAGATAGACCCAGAACAACTTTGGGTCCTTTCCCGAGGAAGACACTCATCCGAAACCCACTTCCTGCTACCAGTGGAATCAGATGTTGTGGGTGAATTTAAAGTCAGTTCTGTGGATCTGTTTCTCTTGAGGAAGTGTCTGTTGGAGGAAGAAAAAGAAACACTTTAAGACTCAAGACCTAAATTTAGCAAGTAAATAAGAGGTACAAGCAACCAAAAAAAAACAACAAAAAAAACACACAACACCAGAACAGCTGAAAAATTGCTTCCTGAGCCTCATCAACAGGTTTTATGCATCCCTTACCTGAAGACAGGTGTGTGCTGTGGGTAGAGTCGGGACAAAAGATCGGCTGAAAATGAGTGTCTACGAGAACCAAGTGCTCGCCCTTTGACCTTTGAGGGCGAACCAGACTCAGGAGATTCTGGGGTGTCTGGTCCTGGAGGGAGAGTCTTTTCCAGCTGCTGTAACTCTTTCTTAGCTTCCAATAGACACCGCTTGCTGGCAATTCTCTCCAGCTGGTAACGCAGCCTTTTGCGACGAATGCGGTTCTCGGTCCGGCAAAGAGCGTGATGCTTTAGCAATTCATCCTGCACTGCCTTCTTCCTGGCTCTTACCACCTGGGATGGACAATCCACTGAAATATCTTTCTGATCCCTGAACACATGACCTGTTAACCTCTCCAGGAGGGGTGCAGGGGGGAGGTCTGCTTGAACTCCACACTCTTGGGTGATCCTCTGCTCAACAGTTGTCAGGTGATGTTTCTCCTTTAAAATCCACTGCTGGACTGTTGGGTCAAGACAGACAATAGTACGTTATGAACATTTGAAATCTCTATACACACTCAAGATTTATCAATATACAACATTAAGCGTGGTTATCCCTTTTGCTTTACAACAACGCAGAATTTCATGTTGGATTTTGAATAATCCTTGCATAAATGATGAGATATGATTAGTGTGAAGTTCTCACTCTCAGTGTGCTGCTGCTGGAGGTAGGCCTGCTCCCTTTCTAGCTCTCTCTCTGCCCGTCTTTGTTCAGCCTGAATCTCCTGACGCAAATTCTCCACATAGCGTTTCTGCTCCTCTACACGCTGCCTAGCAGAAGCTTCCTCAGTGGGAGAGAAGCATGCACCCACCTGCTGTGGGAGATTCACTTCTTTGACACTACAAAAAGAGACACATGACACAGATGAAGCACGACTGAGAAATTATGATGAAATATGAAGTAAAAAAGACAACCAGAGAGAGTAAAATGATCGTTTTACCTCACCTATCTGTAGTCTGACATCTAGAATTTTACAATTTGGTGGCAGAGAGGTTGAAAGCAAAGGATACTATTGAGTTCAGTGTCTCAGCAGTAACTAAGCAACCCCTGAGCTTGAATCGTAAACAGCATACTGGGACTGTTCAAAAGGGTGGAGGCTAAAGGAAACACATGCAATCTCCACAAAGAGGAAGGCCTTACGCATGAATCGACAGAAAGAACACTGGTATAATATGTGTGATTCTTATTAAATATGAAACTGGGCAGGAAAAAAAATACCTCTTTATGCACATATATATTCATAGTTGCATTTTCACAGGCAGCATTTACCTGTTATCAGGGGGCAAGAGGCAAAGATCTGTGTAGGTGCAAGTCATGCCACCTTCACTGGCCTTAAAAGACAAATAAATATATTTTAGTGTTTACATAAAAGATGGGAAATGTGCTATTCTGGGAATTCTCAGAGAAAAGGAAATTATCAGACACATTTCACATATATACATGCAAACATGTATAATCAACATTCAAGTGCATCACCCAGTCATCTGCTCATTATAAATATTTTCATGATCATCATCCTAATCAACAGCATTATATTCATTTTGAGACGAGCAGCACCTACCCGCCTGCGTTCCCGAAGGACAGCTGCCTCTGCCGGGTGGTTGAAGCGGAACTTATGCACTCCTCCCAAGGTAATCACCGTCCCTGGAGACAGAGACACATATATTTCGTCATGAGCTGTGCAAAATCCATGGCATTTTGTTGATGTAAGCTGAGGAGTCAAAGGGGTGTGTGTGTGTGTGTGTATGTGTGTGTGTGTGTGTGTGTGCGTGCGTTGCACTTTTATCTACTCTGTAAATTTTTAGGCAGGTGTGCATTTACAGAATTTTCTGCTTTGCTGAATGGACATTCAAACAGCATCATCAGGGATGAAAAAGTATGCAGAGTGTTGCTTTTTTCCCCCCTGCTTATTTGAAGCACAAATTGCTCACAGCATGTTCTTGTGATTTTTGGATGAAATTCAAGTTTCGCTTAAGGCTGGCATCAATTAAGCGAAAGGCACCAACTGCATGCATTTAAAGTCATAAATTACCTTTATGTGCAGCAGTGTGCAGCAACAGCTGAGTTTGAATATCTACATAAAAACTATCAATCAAATTACAGTGATGGACTTGCATGGCTAAAATCAAAAATAAAGATTAAAAAAAAAGATAACCAATTTTTGTACAAGGAAAACCTGCTGGGAACAAAAGACAGTGTGAACAAACTGTTCTGCTGAGGCCATGAGCTGACCTTGAGCTAGTCTGCAGGGCTCTGTGACCTCTCTATCGTTGAGCAGGGAGACGCAGCCCGGCACTGGTCTGAGCGTCACCACACCCCTGTGGTTTTCAATCTCACAGCTGGCACTGCCCTGCAAGACTACAGACGGAATGCAGAACTGTTGTGATACATTTTGATTTGGAAAGCTCTACTGATGCAGCTACTCAGCTGCACAACATGTACAGTGTCCAATGCAACATTTAATGAAAAGGGGCCTACAATACATCCACATAGCTGTAATGTACTTTGCACTTTGAGTGCAATATTCTACATGATAAAATTTATATTTAGTTGTTACTTTGTCTTGTCTAATACCTATTTGTGGTTCTTCAAATTGGTCCTGAGGTCCAATGCGGGTAACTCCTTCCTGTTACAAAAAAGTTATTTTGTAAACACGGTAGCTATATTCAAAATCCACATAAACAAACAAAAAAAAAAACATGTATCTACTGGACATTATCTAACAAACAAACAAATATTTTGACACAAAATCTACAGTATTTAAACAAGCACTTAATTGTTGACTTAAATTAAATGCCTATTAGCTTGAGGTCCAATCAGATCTTCTGTGAAGGGTTTTAATGTCTAATCCTTCACTTACCTGGCAGAAAAAAATGCCACTTGTTTACTCTAAAGGCTTATCTAATGGGATTAAAGGTTTTCTTATTTGGTGTCAGGTCCAAATGTGCTTCCAGGTGGCCTCAGTTCTTTACATGCACAAAAGAGTGTAATTGTCAGGCCTAAGGGTATGTTTGTCATTGTCAGAATCAGGACAGCTTAAGCTCCCCTAAGTCCTAGCCTCAGAACTAAGTGCCTCTTATCCAAGTGAGTTTTATGCATTGCAGAGGGTACACACAAACACATGCACACACACACACGTACGTAGAGGGGAAATTGACAGGACAGTTGGAAGATACAGCGAAAGAAAAGGCAACCGAAACGCACCTTTTCTCACGAGTTTTTCTAGAAGAACAGAGAGAAATAGCAGTGCAAGGAGTGGAGAGGATGGAGATACAGAGGATCTAGTAGAAAAACACAGGATTTTAGTCAAGTCAGCTGACAAAACAGTAACTTGAGATTTCAGAAAAGTAGAGCAAATGCAAAAGTTTGCATCCTGTTGTTCATGCAAAACGTGTATTTTTAGTGTTACAGCATGCTTATAAATGAGAGATGTGCATCTCGTGGGTTAAAAAGAAACTCACACAAAGAGAGAAAGAATGTAAACCCTGTATTTCCCTTTTCATGATCATACCCTGAGGTGATAAAAGACGACAGCAGTGCTGAGAACATCTCTATCAAGGGCAACCAGGTGTGGCTGGAGGGAGTTGATGAGGAAACCAGCCCGGTCTCTGTTGATGTCCACACTGTACTGCTCCAGCAGCTCCTTCTTGTCTCTCCAGCTCTCCGACCAGTCCTTTGTCAACTGCTCCACCTGCAGCAAAGAGGGCAAAGGAATGTCAGAAAGAATGGGAGGTGATAACATCTGGCAGGGAGAAAATGTTGATACCAACAGCTGCTAACACAGTGTCCAGTCCTACAGATAGTAGTAGTATTAAAACAAGTTGTAACTCTTTCTATGGGTAGAATGGTTTATAATATTTGGTTTGTTTAAAATAAATAAAGTTCCCAATTTCTTCTAGTAAAGCACAACATGAAATTCCCAGTGACTAATTTTAAAGGTTCAGTTAATTTCCCATCAAATACCAGAGGTGTATAAACATGGTAAATATTGGAAAAAGCCCCAACCTGACGAAAACATTCCACTGAAGTCACACTTGCTTAACGTGTTAAGGACTCAGACAGGCAGATGTAAGCATGTGTGTCGACCTTGTGTTACCTTTAGCTCGTTCTGCAGCACGATTTCAGAAAGATTTCCATCCCTTTCGTCACTCAAGGATGGACTGGGATTACGTTGCTGTCAATCAAGAGGGTAAAGAAGAAAAAAAAAGATCAGTCAACATACTGTGCAAAAGGAAAATGTCACACAGACATCACAATGTAATTCAGTCTTTACCACCTAAGGGGATTAGAAATGTCACCAAGATATAAAGCACTGTATTAAGGATTTGGTACAAAAACTTGTAATGTGGGAATCTATTTTATACAAAACCTTACAGTACTAAGAGGGATTTTTTCCTTTTTTTTTAGAAAGTAAATGCAGCGGAGCGTATCCCCGGGAGAGTCAGAGACATGCTCTAGTGATAAAAGGTCACCATACCATTTCAAAGCTGAGCAGCATGCTCTTCAGCCTGTCAATCTCCTCTCTCAGTTCCCTGATCAGGCGAACATTCGCATCCTGCACAGAAATCAAAGTGCACGTTAACCTAATCCAAACAATTAGATCGAACATTAAACCTTGGCATCTGACTCCAAACAGCCACTAACCTCATTAACCCGTGGCTTGTTGACAATATTTCTGGCATGGGCAGCATAGCGCAGGGTGCTCAGGGTCTCGTTATAACTGCTGGCGGAGGGTGAGACCGCTGCAAGAGGAAATACACACAAAACACATGCAGTTAACACTCACACTGCTTGACAGAAAATCAGTTTGAGAATATATATGTAAAAAATAATTACTTGTGGAAACCCGCAGTTTGAATATATAATACTCACTTGCAATCATAATGGTCTTGGAGTTTCCACCCAGACTGTCTTTCAAAAGCCAGGTCAGGACTGAGTCTCTGTAGGGAATGAAGCAGTGCCTCCTCCCACCTCCACCTCCAGACAGTGAGCTGCTGTGGCTACCCACTGTGCTGCCATCGCCCTCAGAGGCCACGCTGTTGATACTCTGGCAGCTGCTTGACATTTGGGAATTCTGAGCTGCAGAGGTGTTGGCAAAAAGATTGAAGGATGTGGAAAAAAAAAAAAGACACAGAAGAGAATAGGAAAGAGTAAGAATATATGTGGATACTGTGTAGGTTTATGCAACTGAAATGAAAACATTAAAACATTTTATTTACCAAGCGCAGAAATGACAATGCCCAAAGTAACCAGTGACTTGTTGATGTTGGAGCCCTCTGTCAGTCTATCCCTGCAGTAGTGGGGATCTGCTCTCTCACTGCCAGACACAACATAAACAAGCTGTGAGGTTTGTGTCATATCATTCAAAAATGACTAAAGATGTAAAAATGTGTGAAATGGGGAGTTCAGAAATCCGAGGGCAATAATCAGTATCCACTAGGGGGCAGTTTTGTCAATGACTTGGGCTAAAATTATGCTGGGGGGGGGGGACATGGCATGACAGCAGGAAATAACATTTTCACCTCCCAGCCAAGTCCACCAGGTTAATCTTGCTGACAGTTTCTGAAGGAAGGTTGTTTTCTAGGATAGCCTATGGAAAAAAAGAAAAAAAAGAGTAAATAACCTGCATATTGATCAGCAAAACTGTTATAGATTCCTCACACAAATTCAATACTCTGAAGTATTATGTGAATATCACAAAAAAAATGAGATTATGCTGATAAAAGCACAACAGTCTGAGTCTGACTTTAGGTAAGCTGTGAGAGAGATGATGACCTGCGTGTACTGAATCGTAAAGATGGCATGGGATCTGCTGCTGGCGTCATGGTTGTGGGTTGCTGCGGTGATGCGGTTGGCGATGCCTTCCTCCAGAAGGTCTACGGCCTGTTTGCAGTCTGAGACCACATGTTGTGACAGGTCTGATGGGAGAGACACAAAGAGAATCTGAAACATGAAAACTTGTAGTGTGAACCCCAAGCAAGACTGAGCGCAATCCAAATTTGACTGCACATCACACAAACCTTCTAAAAACATGAAATTGAATGGAGATAAGACAAAAAAAAAATGTTGCTATAATTATTTGGAGGGGGTTACAGTGTTTAGAGGAAAGAAATATGGGAAAAGACACAAACAGGAAATGCATCAATCGTTGCTCCCAGCATGTGCTTTTTAATATTTCCCACAGCATCTCAGTTTCTAACAATGCTCTACTTCCAGGCATGAATCACCAACCTAACACGCTGTTAAACAGACCATCATGGAGCCTCTTGGCTTTTCATCATTTAGCCACTTTATTTTTGTTCTGTTTTTTCTAAGCTGCTCAACACAAAGGGTTAAATTATTTAAGAAAAACAGTGTTTGGATGGAAAGGCATTGAGTGTTTAGAAGTAAACGGGATATGGTGTGTGTGGAACTGCTTGGAACCACAAGGAAATGACTTCACTTCCTCTGGCCAAGTGGGATTTCTCCTGATACAGACAATGACTGGATGTGAGGCTCTGACTATGGAGAGTCCGGTGGATGGCAGGGAGAGAAAGAAATGGAAGACGGAAAGAAGAGGGAAAGGATGAAGAGACGAAGAGGGAAAACAAAAAAGTTAAACGAGAGAAGCTACAAGAGTCTAAATTAGAATCGCAATGTCTCACAATCCCAACTTAAAATAGATGTGATTATACATCTCCAAGAGTTAGCCTTTTTCTTCATTCTCTTAGCATGACAGTGACATTGATCCACTACTGACAGCAACTTGTACATGGTCACTGGACACACTCACACCTTGTAAACAACACAAGCAAGACATCTTAAGAGACTTTTTTCTGACTTCTGCATGAGTGTGCATGCATGCAAGCTACTTTCAGCTGCCCCCAACAGGCCGCATGTTTTAAACATTATTATGAAATTTGTTTACCTTGATTTGAGTTTTATTTACGTACATTGTTTCCGCCTCTCTTTAGCAGTGGAAACCAAAGCTCAGACTGCCCCCCAAAACTCACCTTGTACATAAGGTCCTTTCTCGGGATGTTCTCTAACTCTCAGCGAGGCTCTCTTCTTCTGCTCGCCTCCCCTCAGCAGATCTCTTACACGCTCGTTATAGATCTCCAAAAAGCTGCAAGGACAGAGAGATAGGACGACATCCTTAAGTTAAAAAAAAAATCAGCTTTAATATAATGTTAGGAATTGATTACTACCATCACTGCGATGCTCACCACAGGTCTAGCTAAACCCACTCAGTTCATTATCTGCTATGTCTCAAATGTTGCTTTTCTTTTGGAGAGCTGACAACACACATATACAACAAACACTGTCTGTATTTCAGCCAGGTAGTAATCATGGCTACCTGAGCAATGTTTTGAACTCCTTAGCAAATCAAATAACTGGGAAACCATGTCTATGCTAGAGAGATTATAATCTTCAAATTGTAAAAACCCTGTATTTTTCCTTGTAATAAGCATACAACTGGCAACTTTGACTCAAGTGGTAAGTGTGCTGAGTGCTCAGGTGTCTAATAATGGCAGGGTTAGTGGTTTGATCCTCAGCCACTCAAAAACCAAAGTGTCCTTGGAGAGGACACTGAACCCAAAGTTGCTCTAGATGGCATCTCTGTCACTCACCACTGGTGTGTGAGTCCATTCACCATTTATCAGTCAAGGGCATGGAGAAAGTTCTTTATCAAATTAAAATATTTTCCCAGAGAAGTTGAAGAAATTGAGGACACACAAGTTTTCAGCATAACTGTACCAAAAACACTTGTCTAATTTGAATTTAAACTTTAGGAAAAGGACCAAATAGAGTAATTAAAATCAGAAGACACAGATTTATACAATAACGCAGTACCTGATCTCCACTCTGCTTGAGTTCTGCCCATCTGGAAAAGTGTCTTCAGACTGAAAGAGACCCTGTGATGAAAAGAGAGCCACAATTTACTTAGCCTACAATGCTGGATACTCAGGAAGCTGAATGCTCACAGTGCTTACTTCATTCATGTCACCACCTGCATGAGTAATAATTATTGCTTATTATAATCAACCATCTTACCCGACAAATGCGAGGAGTCAAGCCCATGGAGTCCTAAAGAAAATTTTAAAAAGATAGTGACTATCATTAATTTGATAGCTGTTATGTACAACTGGGTCACAACATATCGATTAAAATAAATAAAATAAAGCATTTACTGTCTGTGCAGCAAGATCTGGGTTCACACTTTGTGTAGTTGCATTCCCTCCAATACCTTTTATGACAGCAGTTAAGGCATGAAAAAAATTATCTAATATAATACACTGATTCCAGGACTCTCCTCACCGGTGTCCCCATCATGGTATATGTCTTTCCGGATCCTGTTTGGCCATAAGCAAACAGGCACACATTGTAGCCCTCAGACGCTCCGGACAGCACCGACACACCCAGGTCCTGGAACACCTGGAATTGAACATACACACATTCCCTGAACCACAAATGCACAAAGAATATTGACTAGGAGATGGCAATAAATATCAGAATTAAAGAGCACACCTCCATTTTCACCCAGATTATTTTAATTTTTAAAAAAAAGAAAAGAAAAAAGCAGGTGCTGCTGGGGTGTTTACAGTGTGAGTAAAAGCCCTTGATCTGCATTGGGCTGTGTTTTACACGAGTATAGACTTACACTAAGGTTTCTTGATTACAATACTGTGGCATGAGGCCAGTGGTGGGAAGGTAATGTTGCTTCCTGCTGATGTGTTTGGGCAAAGACCAAGGAGGTCAGCTAATACTCTAGGTAAACAACTTTGCAGAGCATTGATATGAAAGAAACAAATGGGAGGGTAAAAATAATGGAAAATGGCTGGCTCAGGAAAATAATCTTTGACAAAAAGTCCTGAGGCAAGGGATCCCGGAAAGCCCCACTAAAAACAATCAACAGGGGCCTCTTATTTTCCTTCTTTCTGTGTCTGAATCTAAACTCTTGAGTCTGCAGATTACCAGCATAAGGCCAAATCTCAACTACTTGTTTTTATAGGAGAAGAAAGACTTCTCTGAAACCCATTCTGGTAAATGAAATGCAGTCACATCTTTTTGCGTTTGCAGTAGAGACACTGTCGAGTGTAGGGGAATTTGTTGCCAATCACGACTTGCATTATTACAGATTTGTTTTTTATTATTTGTACTAGTGTCCAGTGTACTAATCCAGATATCGTCTCAACGGCTGGGACATTCACAGTGGATGTTTAAACTAAAAAATCTGCAAAGTGTAAAAGCCCATTTCGGTACAGCTGTTCAACTGCTCATGAACACAGCTATCCAAGCAGCCAATCGCATTACAGCAACCCAATGCATTTAGGAATGGAGGCATGGTCAAGATGACCTGCTGAAGTTCAAATCAAACATTAGAAAGGGGAAGAAAGGTGATGAAGTCATCTTGAACATGGCATGGTTGACAGGCTGGTCTGAGTATTTCAGAAACTGCTGATCTACTGGGATTTCTCTGGGAAAAAAATGAGTATTTGACACCTGAGTCTACCTGGGTATTGTTGCTGACCATGTACATCCCTTTATGACCGCAGTGTACCCATCTTGTGATGGCAGCTTCCAGAAGAATAGCACACCATATCACAAAGCTCAAATAATATCAAACTTGTTTCTTGAACATGACGATGAGTTCACTGCACTCGAATTACCTTCACAGTCAACAGATCTCAATCCAAATTAGCACCTTTGGGATCTGGTGGAACAGTAGATCTACATCATGGATGTGCAGCTAACAGACCTGCAGTAACTATGTAATGCTATCATGTCAATAAGGACCAAAATCTGTGAGGAATGTTTTCAGCACCTTCACAAAGAATTAAGGCAGTTCTGAAGGAATAAGGGGGTCCAGTCCAGTACTGGCAAGGTGTACTTAACAAAGTGTCCAGTGAGTATTTTTTGTAATGCCAATTTAAAAGTCTAAAACCCCACTTTACTATCATGTAAAACAAAAATAAGCAAGTCCGTCCAAGATTAGTGCAGTAGTACAAAGCTCAAAGGGTTTTCCCTGGCATCACAGAGAATCAGCAGATATTTATTTTGATTCTTATCAAAGCCAAACATATTCTATTATGGGAACAGACTCTAGAGCACAGCAATGTAGTTGTTTATCACTTAATATAATGTACTATACAGATCGGCCATGTGTGTGCAGGTTAGAGGAACAGCAATTGGACAAATCAATCACCTGATTATTACACAGCTGATAATTTAAACCAGCTTCTTAGGACATGTGGCCTTAGCTCCAACCCAAAAGCCAGGTCCAAAGGCAACACATACCTGGGGGGGTGGGGGGGGTGGCAACCTGATCTAAACCAGACCTAAGACACAGCACATTCTCCCCCAGAACCATAACACACTCTGGGATCAGAGAGAGGTTCCCTTCCCAGGCCCCCAGGTCCAAGTTTGGACCATGGAAACTGGTGGGTAGGTACACAGAGGAGAGAGGAGGAATTCTCTCAGAGCTACCACAACCAGATCAAGGAATACCTCCTGTGTGTGTATGTGCACATGTGTATCAGACTACCAACCCCTTTGAGAAGATGCAAGAAACTGGAGTTAAGCCTGTGTATACTCTGGGCTTGCAAAATGGTGATAATAGTTTTAAGTTGGATGTGGCTGAAAGCTGTTGTGAAAGCCCCGAGCCTTGTGAAAGTACCCCGAATGTATTCAGTGGTCATCTGGTTGGTCTTAGGACTATGAGAGTCTATGTGGTAATATTCAACAGCCTTAGGTTTTCTCAGAGAAGTAAAATATTTAGCACTGACATGATGGAGTGAAGCTCATGCCGAGACCATCGCTGTATCTAGTTACGATGGCCAAAACCAGCAAGAAAACCAACAGTCAAAAATTAATACAACATGGTAAACACCTGCTTCAAATATTAATTAGCACCACACGCCACTGCTGAAATCAAAACCATGAAACTACATGCAGCTAAAACATCATTTTAGGGCTGTTATTTAACACCTTGACTAGTGTGGAAACAAATGTACAGAAACAGCCACATGCAGCTAGTCAAAGTGTTGCCACGATGGCTGGTTTTCTCTCTGGCCTCATAAATCACTCCACAGGCACACGAGCAGAAACACCCGATGCACCATTCTTCCTGCAAATTAGGAATTGATTTTAAATATCTTAAATGCAGGGTATCTTCAAACTGAACCTGTGTTATTAAAACTTTTCAGGAGTCTCAATAGGAAAAGTATCATTTTTAACAGACTGTCGGGTATATCGAAGTCGTGATACAAAAAAAACCCCTAAATAATAGCAGCAATACTATAATTCTAACCAAGTACATGCAAAAC
>JAMQGT020011498.1:0-119684 GCA_024447675.2 Pterophyllum scalare | reverse complement strand
GTTTATGTATCTATTGGTTCAGTTACGTATTGCTGCCAAGCTGTTCCTCCTGCATTCAGCACCACGCACCGTGCTGCATGAGGAGGCTCCAGCACCATTGGAGGGGGCTCCATGTCATTTGTAGAATCTGATTTTACCCCATAAATACGGAGCACTCGACACGTTCCATGTAGAAAAAAAGAAGAACCCAGAGGGCTGCGGAGTGTTTGGCTTTCAATTAGGTTTTCCCTCCCTTCTCTGTCTCCACCATTTGCCTCTATTTGACTGTGGCGATTGTGTCAAAGTGGCCTTGGTTACCTCTGCTGTGATCATCTGCGGAGGAAGGCAAACTGGTGACACATTTTGATCTACATGCAGACATGTTGTTTGCAGCAGATCTGGTTGAGTGGGATGGAAGAGACAGAAGTTTGTAGAGCAGAAGAGGAGTAACGTATCAAGACGAGAGGTCGGGGACACCCTTTTTCTTCTCATGGTGCCATCGCATCATTTAGCATGGAATGTAAAGATTCTGTGCTTTTATGCTTTAAGCAAACATCTTAAACCTTACATGATATAACTTAACTTTGCTTTTTGTTTGCATGAAAGGGTAAGAGCCATTGTGCCAAGTGTGCCTTGGCTGTCTTATTTTATTACCATTAGAGAAGATGCGGCCATGCCCCTAGAATTTAAATCTTCCAATGCAAGAAATAGGACAGCTGTCATTTACTTTACAAAAAATATGGATGGGATGTTTACCTGATTATGGATGGCACAGAGGAAGGCTAACCATGTCAGAGCATAGAATTTCCACTTGTCTACACTGATGTGTACTGTAAAGAAAGGAGCATGCAGTAGTTTTGATGCACATAAACCACCATAAATGTGCAAACTGACAGCAACAGAGTAGTTAAAATATTACAGAATTACTCCAAGCTGTTTTATAATTAATACTATGAACCATAGTCTGCATATAAAAGATGACATCATCGGCTGGTTTTCCTGGTGGTTCTGACTGAGAAACTGTGGACACTGCAGCTTAACAATCAGTTTAGCTGATTGATAAGCTGCAGTGCCTTTAGTGTCTATTCTAAATGGCACCATCATTTACAAAATGAACTAAATGAGATGTGAAACTAGCTATTGATAATGTGAACTGATTAAGAAGGTGTTCACTGAGGTCATATAAAATGTGAGAAGTAGGTTTACTTTCCAGTAGACTTCTATACATTTACACTTCTTTTTGCAACCCACAAGTCACCACTGCTGGCCAATAGAAAGAATGAAGGTTAACTGAAGGCTATGCCCATCTCTTATATACAGTCTTTGCTGTTAGAATCAAATTTTCAGTATTGTTGGACAGTAGGGCTGTTTCATATCATATCATCTTAAATAATACTGGAATACATTTTTGCATGCTTTATTGCTATGTGTTTATGTTACCTAAAGTGCACAACAACAAGAAAAGTCAGGACTTGTCCACTAGCCAGAGCTGCATGTCAATGAAGATTTAGCAAAGGGGACTACAAAGCAAGATGCTTTGCAGAATATGCAAGAGAATCTCGCTAAAGATGGAAACATCAAACTTGTTTCACCACATCAGGCAAAAACCCCAAAACAAAACAAAAAAACCCCACCATGGAGTACAACCAGACTTCAGAGAAAGTCATGCAAGGACACATACAAGCAGCTGGTGAAGCCCAAAAGTAAGCAAATGACTCAACCAAGTATCGCTGGAGTGCTTGCTAGTTCGACTCCACATGAAGAATGATGGATGGAAATTACTGGTGCAGTTACATACGGTTTGGCCAGTTATTTAATGCCAGCTGAAACAGCGGGATGGGATGGCTTTAAGCATCTTGTTAAAAAGCTGGACCCAAGTTACAACATCTCAGGTAGAAAATATTTTTTATTACAGTGTGTGACAATATTGTGCCGGCTAGGGTTAGTAAGCGTTGTCATTGTTAAACTAATGTGTTAGGCAGTTATACACAATATTTCCAGGGAAAACATTACCTAGGCTACTTTTTTGTTTACATTTGATTTTTGCTCTGTGACTGGATATGAGGCTGCGTCACTGCCATTGCACTATAAAGCTGCTGCTGTCCTTTTATATATATATATATATATATATATATATATATATATATATATATATATATATATATATATACATATATATATAATCCGAAATATCAGTATCACAAATTTCATTGAACTACTGCGGCATCATTTTTGTGTGAAATATTGAAAAGTCTAAAAGCAAGTACTAACACAAGTGCATGAGCACAACGTAAAACAACAGTTGTTTGTGTAAAGCTCCGTCGACACATAACGCAATCTGCTCAGCGCACATCACTTTCTAGCCTGGGTGGCCGCTAGCTCCCGTTGTCAAGGTAACCCTCTAGTTTATCATGTTTAATCAATGGCATCCTTTGCTCTCATTTGTAGTCTAACTCAGGAACCTCCCACTTTGTTTAACCAGCCGTAAGCAGCACATTAATGTATTCAGGCGTTCCAGTGGCACAGAATGACGATGAGTAAAACTACTGATCAGTAATTGTAACTTGATGCAGCATGAAAAGTACTTGGGGCTCCCTCCATCAATCACCCTGTAAAAAAATATTGTCCTAAAAATGATTTACCCCTACTAAACACAGTATTATGAAAGGAATATTAAAGTTATAGTTTGAAGTTTTAACAAAGATGCATTTTTGTTTTTTGGGGTTTATATACCTAACCCATTTCAGACAGCATTTTAGTCCCTTAATTTATATTTCTGCATGACCACATGCACCTACACGTTCACACAGTGGTACTCTGATATATCGCCTGCTCACTTAAGTTTATTTGCACATTTGGCACTGATATTTCAGCTAGTGAGTGGGTCCCCTACCTTTGAGGATCACTGGAGTCGTGCTTCAGCTCTCCCACTGCTTGCACACACTCCCCGCCGAGCCCATCTGCAAATTCATCCCCACCTCCCCCAAGCCCCTCCACTTGCGTCAGGCGTGCCTGTGAATCGCCTCGCTCACTCTTTCCTTAAGTGTATCTCAGAGTTTTGCCAGCCCCCTGCATCACACTTCAAAACACACACATCCACGCCTCCTGTATACACACACACACACACACACACACACGCACACACACACACGCACACACACACACACACACAGACACACACACACACCGGAGAGAGGAAAGGAGGTCAGTGGGTCTCCTCAAACACAAAGAACCTCTCGAGGAGCACTGACTAGTTTACACTGCACTCAATTACCTGTATTTGATTATTGGCTTCTCTGATGTTTAGCTTGTACAAGTGTTCCTGGTAGAAGACACTGTTGCCTCAGATCCTCTTTGCTTTCAGCTCTCCTTCCTCCTCTTTTTATTGTGGCTACTCCTTTTTTTCCCCCAAACATTATTCTAGATTTTTCTCACTTTTTCCTCATTTTCACCTTTCAGCATATTATTATTACCTAGCAACAGCCATCCATGTTTCTTTCTAGCTTCACTTTGTTTCATCTGCATCTTACCTTCTTTCCATTTATCCCACTCCCTTGCCATTTCTAATATCTGGCAGAGACTCAAGGAGTTGGTTACAAAAGAAAATACATCATAGACATGATGTAAACAGTCTTTCAATTATTCCTTGCGTTTGCTCTCATATATTTTCTTTCTCCGTGGACAATAAAATTGCACACTGTGGTTATTATTACAATACAGTATTGCATATAAAAAATAAGCACTTCTTAAACCACACTGATTCAAATGGTTGAATGCACTGAAGAACTGTTAAGTATCAGGGTTTTCATCACAGAGCTACATAACATAATGAGCCGGCTGAGCCGTGTTTAGTCCAAGGCAAATATGCTATTCTCTAGAGTTTACCCAGGATTTCCATGGTTTACAGATTTCAGCTTAAGAGTATATACTGAAAAGGTGGATAAACCTCAGCTAAAAAAAAAAAATTGCAGTGGGGGAATTGCTGCCATATCTTTAAAAAAAAAACCTGTGTATGCTTTACCAGCTGCCAGTACTTAATATACCTTCAGTACTGGTGATAATTTGAGAAATAAATTACTTACTAGATTACTAGAATATCTATGATACCTATGTCAGTAGCACATGCTCAAGTGAGAAACTCAGTCTCTAAAAATATTAAGAATATATTTTATTATCTGTGCAGGCAGATCTAATTTTAATTGTCTGATAGAAGAACAGAGAAAGCCCTTTTTCTTACAGATTCATACTATGGACAGTCAGTTGCCAGTATATGTGAGTACCTAAATCAAATAACCCTAGGCTGATAAAACAGTCCAGTAATAGGTGTTCCCCTTTCATGAGGTTTTTCATCCATTTTTTTTTGTTGAACCTGTTTGTAAGAGCTATCCATTTAATTTTATAATCATTTTGAAAGAATATAATTTGCGGTTTTGTTGAATTGTATTGAGTTTCTTATATTGTTTCCACCATCTTCATATCCATGAAAAAAAGGGTCACTTACTAAAACCCCTCCACCAGCACCGCCTGAAAGTACAGACTCAAAAATTACCATTGCACTGAAGCAACACCTCTCAAAACTTTTTTCTTTTTTTTTTTCTTTTACAAATGCTGAACATTATAACCTTTGGGAAGGCATGATTTATTGCAGATCTCATGGATAAGACTGCACAATGCTGCAACCCAATCTTTCACCCGAACCTTGTTTTAGCTTTTTTTCCCTTTGCCTTTTTCTTTTTTTCTGAAGTCTTAATCATTCCATGGTGATAGCAGAAAAAAGCAAATTTTTGTATATTAGGAATTTGAGGTCCTTCCCTAAGAAGTCACAAGGCCTTAATGACCCAAACCAAGAAAGCAGGATTGCAATAACTCGGACCTGGAATACTCACACTATTATTTTGTGTATTTAGACCTTATTCTAGGCATTACTATAGATCAGAATTTGCTATTAAAAATGCACATTGAAAAACTTGTGTTCATGATGAAAGTTAAATTTACTTTGTCTTGATGCATACACTGTCATCCAGGTAAGGAAATAGCAGAAATATTCTGGAATTCAATTAACAGGAATAAATCTTGTTTCTCTAGGCAGGGACACACTTGATTTTTATTACTTTTATTTTATTACATTGATCTACATCATACCTTTACGTTTTGTCACTGGCTGTGGGAATCATGTAAACCACTCTTTTCCGTATGTCTTTGAAATTCACCATTGGCTGGTTTTTAAATATGCTGCCTGTTTCCTCTGGAAATGTCAGCACTGGTTAGAGTGGCAAAAATTAAGTCAAGTTTAAAGGATTAAGAAAATATGTGTGTTCACTCACTTGTACCACGTGTGAGTTGTATTTGTGTTACTTTTTCTTTAACTGAGGAGCTGTTTGAGCATAATGCAGAGGACCACATTTGGCACAAACAAAACAAAGCATCGCAGCACAAACACCTCAAACTATAATCATGTGGCGTGTTTAGTTTTTTGCAGAGCTGCAGAAAGTCCTGAGAAAACTTTCTTTTTAAGACGACTGTGCATATAATAAATACAGATGATCCTTCTTTACTTTCCATGGAATTATAGTATTTTACTGGAACATTATTATGTTTGTTTGACATCTTATATTGTGTAAAGTTCCCCTTTGCCTCTTCCTTTTGGACAATTTCCCATCCTCAGATTCACTTTCTGACTTTCTTATCAAATCCAGATCGTCCACACTTCTGTTCTCTGAGACTACCAAGCCCTGATGATACACAAGCTTTTATTTTTTAAATGTATCCAAAATGTTATTTTCTCTGAAGGCTTTAAATGCAGTTCCTAAGTGGTGCGAATGCTGTAAGAGTGTCAGCGCTTCCAAAATTTGATGCAAATGGAAAAATATCTCTGGATATAGTGCAAAAACTTACACATAAGGGAGACGTTACTGTTGCACATCGACATTACTAAACTTTAATACCACCCTTCATGTTTTTGAGAAAACTACACATTCTAAATGCAATCATAAGATAGACAATACATTTGAAACCACACATTTTATTCATATCACAGACAAAATAAATGATTGGCAACCCTAGTCAGACATAAATATGATTTAAATTATAACCCAGAGCCCATTCACACGATTCCTGCAAATTTCATTCTTCTTAATATGCTATTTTGTGATAAGTAAAGGGTAGGCAAAATGTAGAACATCTCCTTGCTCATGAATTATAATCTATCTGACAGCCACACAGTAACACAGACGATGCTGTGAATGTGCCAGATCCTCAGAATATTTTCATACCAAGTGAAACTGTATTGCTGAAGCAGTAGATGCCAGTTTGTAGCCCATGCTTTATTAAAATCCTGCAAAATAGTGGTTAAAAAAAATAAGCCATGCATCTTGTGAGGAAGGAAGTGAAACTATACTTCAGCTCGCAGTAAAATGGTTCTTTATCTATTATTCATCAGTGCACTGAGGTATGTTTATTGAAACGATTTTCACTATTTTCCGTTTGTTGTTTCCCCCCCCCATCTCTCCACCTTCACCTGAGAATCCGTTGTGAAGTCTGTCTGATGCTGCTCGTCGTTACCTATCACTGTGAGTTCACATAGTCTTGCCTCACCTCGGAGGTAAGGAGCAAAGTTCACCTAATTAGCTTCAAACCCAGCTGAGCTCCCCTCTGACTGGGGTGTGGTGCCATCACAGATACAATATCACCATATTCTGTAGAGGAGGAAAAAAGGAGCCACAATCACACATCACATGCCTGACAGACCCGGCACCCATAGGCTTCCACCCCTACCCTTGCTTTTTCTCGTCTTCTCCACCCTCTGTATGTCTTACTGTCTGTCACTCTGTCACTCCCTTTCTCCCCTCCGAACCCCCTTCTTACTTCCTTTTTCCTCCCTCTCTTCTTGTCACCTGCCTTCACCACCTACACAGCAGTTGGCTGTACATAGCAGCTCCAAGATAACACCGAAGCCCGGACAGCCAGACACCTCATTTATCAGCTCATACTCCAGTTGCTCGCTGTAAAGCCACAGCAATCCTGCAACAGGCTACTTGATCAGCTTACAATAATTAGGGAAAGGAATATGCTTTGGACGGCTTGTTACAAACATACAAAATGCTGCAATTTTATAGAAAGAGAAATTTGCTGTAGTTTTAATTCCTCCACATGGTAAAGTGATTCACTAGTGCATCACATTCCATACTGGTACAAAAAAGAACTACTAATGCATCACTCTACTTTAGATTTCTCATTTAAATGCCACATGGATGGTGGAAACTATAAGGATCAAAATCATCTAATGCAATATTCTGTTCCTTCCCTCCCAATATTCTCTTGATATTCAAATTAAGCCAGTTATTAGTTATTAGGGAGATTGGCAGGACGTCTGCATGGTGTTCGCTATCAGTATGCAAATCTTTCAGTTCTGAAGACCCATAGTGTCATTACTCTAACCTCTTATGTAAAGAGTGTTACCTGCGTGAAGAACAGCCAGTTGTGTTGGATGGTCCTCTTTCTATGGAATAATGAAGTTGGGTGGCTGTGCAATTACTGGCAATAGTGTGTGTGAAAATATTGTGTACTGCTCAAACCCGCCTCTTCAATTTGTGGCTGAATTGGCACAGATACAAATCCACACGACGCTGTTCTCTTTCTGTTGCTCTTCCTACCTTTAAAATGTGTTTTGTTTTTCTATTTCCTAAGTTTTATTGAAGGTTTACCTTAATTGTCAGACTTCAAAAATCAATAATAACCCTTATTAATACCGCCCACTTGATCTCAGGAGCACCTCTTTTGATTGTGCCTGTACCCGGATAAGCAGTCAAGTAAACAGATGGATAGAGATGAGAACAGTGCATAGAGATGGATGATGTGACAGCACAGCGAGCAGTTTCACAGCAGACCAATTAACTAGTCCAGTTTAACGAGAGTGATCGTTGCATTTTTCTGGTTAAGTAAAAGAGGGTTCTGTAAGTTCATCAGCAGAATAACAACAAGCTACACGCACTCAACAAGCAAAAGAACTCTCATTACTTTTTATTTTATAACATACTAAACTAGAGATCAGACACTCACCGGTGACTTTGTTAAGCACACCTTTCCAACTGCTCGTTGAACAACAGCAAATGTGTAATTAAGCAGCATCTGAGTGTATTTAGGCATGCAGACATGTTCAAGACAACCAGCTGAAATTCAAACTGAGCATTGCTATAGGCAAAAAAGGTGAATGAGTGTGTCCATACCTTTATCATCAGAGTGTCTGATGCCTTCTTTCAGCAGGATAACGCACCATGTCACGAAGTTCAAATAATCTCAAACTTGTTTCTTGAACATGACAATGAGTTTACTGTACTCAAACGGCCTCCACAGTCACCAGATATCGATTCAAAAGACCCCTCTTCGAGATGTGGAACAGGAGATTGGCATCTTGGATGTGTAGCTGACAAATCTGCAGCAACTGTGTGATGCTATCATGTCAATATGGACCAAAATCTCTGAGGAATGTTTCCAGCACCTTGTTGAATCCGTGCCACGATGGATTACAGCAGCTCTGAAGGCAAAAGGAGGTGCAACCCAGTAGTGACCAGTTAATGCATATTAATTTACTCTGCCTAAATAGATAGCTCTACTGAACTTAAAATTTAATTGAAAAACAGCAGTAAAGCCTTTTTTTCTGGAGTTCTTAACTGTGCTATCCAAAAAGATTTGGGGCAGCAGGTAAAATGTGCTATATACACATTAAGATGTGGATATTAAAGCTTATTGATCTTTGTATGTGGTAACATAAAAACAATGATGCTACTGCATGGTGTGTCCACCTGATAGCTCTTCCATTTTTTAAATACCCTGCTCTTCACATAACTTGGATTACTTTTTTCATGGTCAGCATGTTATTTGGGTGGGTTGATTGTTTTGGATTGAAAAAAAAAAAGGTGTTAAAATACAGTCACGCATTTCATGCTCCGTTCTATTCAGCGCTAACATTACTGTGGCTGTGTTAAATAGATGTTTATATAAGGTGAGGCCAAGCTCCTATTGAAGCTTGCCCAAAATGAGTCACATTATATTTAATTCTTAATAACGGTTGATACACTGGCTAAACAGAATCAAGCTGCACCAGCCACAGACTGATTCTTTACTTCAACACTCTCAGTCATTTGAGTTAACTTCTCCCACATTCTCAGGCCCACCCTCTGCTGCACCTGCTTGTCCATCCATCCATCTGATTGACAGGTTATGAGCCAATCCCGGCATAAATGACTCTGAAACACCAGGAATCCAAACCAGCTGGGTTCAATCAATCTCACTTAAACTATTCTCCATCGCAACCACGCTGCCTAATACTGAGACAGCAGAGAGGGCAGTTCCACTGTAATGTTATCAAATCGCTTCTGAAGCGCAGGGGCGATCACTCTCCTGCAGATTATAAGGGAAGAGGAGGGTAAAAGGGATTTGTATGTGAAGGGGGAGAGAGGAAAAACAGAGGAGTAATTGTGCCTTTTATTTCTGTGTTTGGGATGCGAAAGCAATCGTGAACAGGCCGAGACAAAAGAGGAGGGAAATACAGTAGATAACATCAGTTCGGTATGAGGAGAAAGTCATTATAGCAGGTAGAGTTCTGTTAAAAGGGGCGATAAAACTGAACCGACACAGCCATCTGTGTTTGGGCCAGGGAGCGTGGAACCGAGAACCCCCCCGAGGCTTAAGTCATAACAAACTCTGCTATGAGGACAAACACTTGTAAAGAATCATTTGGACTCTATTGACACTGCTTCCTCTGTTGAGGTTGTACTCCCTATGTTCCAGGTCTGATGTCATGGGGAAGGTAAATTTACCCACAAACCCTCAGCGGTGAACAAGTGAACTTTCATTATTGCAGATTCTGTCGACCCACAAATAACTTCACTCAAGAGACAGAATGATTGATACTCTTCATCATCTCTGCCTCCCTCCCCAACCCCCCTAATTCAATTCCAAATAACTGCAAAGCTGTGTCACCCATACCAAGGAACTCAGCAACACAGCAACGCTATTGATCCACAAACACCACAGAACCTTATGCGTTTTTCCAGACCGAATGAAAGCGAGCGCGAGGGGGAAAAAACAACAGACCCCCATCCTTGCGATAGCTTCTCAAAGCCCAAAAATGAAGGGATTGTAATAACTCCAGTGTTGCACCTAAGAAAGAAATGAGCACAAGTGTAATGTGTATTTCACATTTCACAGAGGAAACATCATCCTAGATAGATGGTCTTAATTTTAGTCTCTCATTATAATTAATCAGACTCCACACACACAGACACACATGCACACGCACACACGGAGCTTCGCAGCCTTCATTTCACTGTCCTTTTCCCGAGGTTACTACCAGTCAGCATCCTTCTCCACTCCTGAATAGTCATCATTTTCCTAGCCACAGCGGTATAATCGGCCCCGATCAGGAAGCCCCCGGACTCCGAATGAAGCACTTTTATGCAGAAAAGCCCGACAGCTACAGTCTCATCTTTCTGTTTTCAGCAGGGAAGGGGGTGAGCTACACCCGAAACAGCACAACAGCGTTGATGGTTTCTCACAGACCCTCAAGTCTGTGTACATTTCAGTAGAACTTCAAATTTATCACATCAAAGACGCAGCAAATTGCTACATAATTCAGTTTAGAAAAAAAAAAAATCTGCCGAGACTGCACAAAAAAAGGTAAAGGGGGAGAAAATGATGTCTTAATTTCCCAAGAAAATGGAGTATTTATTGTGCATTATTCAAGGTATTTTTGTTCTTGAGAGCAAAAGTTTTTAGTGTTTAAAAGCACATTCCGGTTTTAGTTTTTCCTCCCACTCTCTGGTGTTGACCACCTGATTTCATCTGCTGCTCAGCAGAGATGACAGTTCCCACGATGCTTTGCTCAAACAGCTTAGCTCAGCAACCGGGAAAAACCAAGCCAAGACTCCAAAGACACACCCAGGAATACAACATCTGGCTTAGTCTCAGTTTCCTTATCTGTCCCATCGTATTCATCCACACAGACATTCACCCCACAATTTAGACTTTGTTTTTGGATTCCATCTCCCCTGATGTTAGGGCACAAACTTAGTTTATGACGGAGCCGTATGTGATTTAATATCACTGGATGATATAATGCATTTAACAATGCACCCGGGTAAATATTATCAGTGAGGAATGGCTCATAAAGTGGCATCAGTCTGCGGTAGGGATGCACAAGTGTGAGATTACGTGACGTCAGAGATGAGTAACTGACCTGATTAGACCACTTTGATAAACACTGAGAGGATTGTCTCTCACACTCACCTCCTCTCTCTACCTCGCATTGCCTTGCTCGTTAACTGCCTGAATGGCGGTGCATCTGAACATTTGCTTGTATTTGAAATCATCCCCACCTTCACACAGATTGAATTAATGCCAGAAGAAGAAAATAGCCTGATAAAAACAACAGATGCACTGCATTTTCATACAGTCCCTCTGGAATCATCTAATTTCTAACCTCTGTGTTTGTACATCCCACCATCTCTTAATGCCCCTAACATACTGTAGGATGAGGGTGAATCTAAATGAAAAATACATTATTCATATTCCCACAGAGCCATCTGAGAGTGTGGCTGCTGTGCCAGGATGCCTCACCCATGCCCAGAAAGGCAAAGAAAGACAAAGCTCGCCTACACAATTTATTATCAGTTTTATTGATTTTCTCCTCTTTTGAGGGTGGGGGTGGAGATGTCTGCAACTATATTGTACCCGGAATCTATTTTTTACGCTTTCAAAATAAGTTAGGTGTAGCGAGTCAAAAGCCTGACTTAGTCAGCCAATGTTTTTCCACCTTTTCTTTTAAAAGGATGCACTTGAATAACAATGAGGAAGAAACAATGATGGCAAGGAGTAAAATATAAAACTGTAGTAGAGAAACAAAGGGGAAAAAAAAAAACAATCTCTGTCTACCAGCCCCGTATGATTTATAGCTCAGCTGGAGAATTACATGTAATGATTCAGCATGTTGATCAAGAGTTTGTACAACAGTGTGATCCAGAAATATTGCACTGAAACCCACAATAGACAGCAACGCAGATCAATTACTCCACAGCTCCACATTGCGCATTCTGGCGTTCTACCTGCAGCTACAGCCTATAGCCTCACTACATCACAGAATAATCATCGCGCCGCTCTCTGCAACATGCAACGAGAATATGGATTCTTGTCTGACAACACTTTACCAGCTTTTACTGCCCTAAAAAACCCCCCAAAGAAAATCAATTCTGCACATTTCTCAATGACATCTCAGATGAGAAGAGCGGGGAGTTCAGAATTTCTCAACCTCTGTGTCATATTTCAATATCACCATGTGATTCATAGGGAAGAGCCACCAGGAAGACATGTAAATAATTAAGTAGTGACTTGGTCAGACTGTGCTGTAGCTACAGAATGAGCAATTACTTTTTTTCTCTCTGGGACAGGAGGCCGTTTATGGTGTTGGGTCAAGGGGAAGACAAACTCCACAGGGCAAACTAGAATCAAATCCCTCAATTACAGATCTATCATTCACAGCTTGGGCTGAAACAAAATGGGGAAAGCTGTGTATAGACAGTGCACTATTATAGATAGTAGCCATGGACAACCTTCATAGGCAAAATCTACACTATAGACTGTATATAAAAGATGGAGTTGCCACTGTGCTATTGCCCAATGTTTTTTAGGACGTTTTTTGAAGCCCCAGTCTGAGCATTGAAACCATAAATTACCATATATGGACCAAAGGTGGCATGCTAAGTTTAACACTAACACTAACCAGCTTGGTTATGGTTAAGGTTAAGGTACATCTACACTGTAGACTGCATAGACTGATCACACAGATACAGATACTTAGTACTATGTAGCATACAAAACAAAATTCAAGAATGCCACTCACCAAAACTGGAGTGCAGACTTTCTTGGCTCGTCTTTTAGTACAATTAACTTCACAGCAAGCCATAGTATTTGCAGATTATTGTGTGGGAAAAATGCTCCCAAAGACACCATCATGTCAGCCCACAAGCTACCAACTCCAGCCGCCTGCCTTTGTATCCAGCTACCAGTCAAAACCACCTCATCTCTCATTAAGCCAAGAAAACCAAAAACTCTTTTTTTTTCTCTTTTGGACAAGGCTGCAAATATGTTTTTATTTATGGACAGGACCAGACTTACTTCTGGATGCAGCCACAAGTGGCCACTTCAAGAACTGCAGCACTGACATTATTCAGCTCTGGAGGTTCCCACAGAAGTTGACAGAGAGCTTTTACTCTTCATGATTCTGCATTATCCTGAGGTAACATTGAACCTGATGTCAAGGAATCTGTAAATTTAGATTTAAAAAAACAAAAAACAAAAAAACATTTACACTTTAAGAGGAAAGAGGACAGCAATATATGCTCACAATTGTCCTCATTTCTTATTTCCATTTTTTGGGGCTTTTTATTATTTATTTAATTCTTTTTTAATTCTTTTAACATGAGCCTTTCATTCGGACACTCAGCACAGCTGATTGCAGGAAGGGGGCTGGAAAGGTCATTTGTTTATCCCTCATGAGCCGGGTGGATGGAGAGGAATGGCATTTATATTTGGGCAGGTTAAAAAAAGTTGGGTGAGATTGGTTTTAGAAAAACTAAAACATGTAAAAAAAACCCAACATGTTTTCATTGATTAATTTTGAAATAATGTTGTGCATTGAACGCACACAGAATTGTTTGTTTGTGTGCCAGAAAAGAGCTTGAGTTCAAATTCTCACCCAGTTTCCACTCTTAGCATAGCAAACCCAGAAAAAAAAACAGAAGACATCCTCATTGTCTGTGGCTTTGAACTGAAAATGCAGCACACAGCTACAATATTTGCACATTTCTTTTTAGTGCTTAAAATGGCTGGAAAGTAATGCAGACATATGGTGCGATTTAATCCATCTTGTTATAAGCAAACCTTGTAAGATGTGGCATCTGTTTCTTTAATAGGCTTAAGGAGGAAAGACCTTGCCCCAACCATATCCACCCACTGTCCTCCACTAACCTCAGGTGTTTTGTGCATGTCAATGTGTCTGCGGCAACAACGACCCGCTCCCTTAATCAGAAGCAAATCTTGTTTTCAATAATTAGCTGACAGACAAAAGGGAGAGAAACCTCATTTTCCTACGAGACTCAACGCTGCTGCAAAATCAATATAATGAATGCCTAATGGCAAGCCTGTTTGCTTCTACCAGGAAGACATTAATGTAGAATTAAATACACGTCAGACCTATCGCATGTTCTTGTTCCAACCTGCTTTAAATTCATATCGGCTATAAGGGTTGCCACTAATAAACATGCTTTACTGTTGTTAAATGATGTGCTGTAAACAATTACAAAAAAAAAGAAAAGTTTTATGAATCTTCTCACTTGCATTTTGTTAGTTGTAAATTTTAAAAATTGAAATACTGGAAAAATCTTGGTTTACAAATGCCAATGAATTCAGTTTATTTCAATAAACATTATGCCTCTGATAGTGACCTTTTGCATAACTTTTACAGATGTGAATGCTTTTTTTTGCCTTCTGCTCCTCAGTGTAATTGTGTGTCTCCCCCCCCACCATTCAGCTCTACAATGAGATACTGTATTGCCCGTAATAACAGCGCTGAGTGAAGATAACACACGGTGACAGAAACCCCTGGAATCCAGTGTGTGAGACAGATCATAAATGCTTATGCATCGTTCGGGGATATCAACTTCTGATTAATGCAGTGATCTCACAGCATGCTGACAGGAATGAATTGTGCCTGGAGATGACATCATGGAAAAGCAGCACTGATAAAGAACTAATTAAAGATGGTAAAAGGTGAATATGATTTTGGGGCTCTGTCAGTAATTGGTCACATGAAAGATACTGGCAGGGTGCAGAAGCTGCCACTGTTCTCCCTTATTAGGCTCTCATGTGAAAGTTAATGTCTTTTAAGCTGGTGCCCAGGAGCTGGAGGGCTGTGACGTGGCCTCCTCGCCCCTCACAAAGTGGGAGCTCCACAAAGCTGTTAGGAAGTAGTAAGAAGACTGCTTCCTCTCAACAGTTTTAATTTGAAACCTCAGCTGAAAGAGACAAAGACTTAATTTAGAGGAAATTGATTCTATAGCAAACTGCTGGGGGGGGGGGAGTTGTAAACAAAATGTAGTCAAACAGCCCTTGTTTAATTTCTTCCTGGCAGTTTGAAGTTAGTATGAAGTTTCCCATTGAATGGTCAGCCTATTCTCATCCCCAGGGAGTCAAATACTACCATTTTGCAGTTTTGTCAAAGCCAATTGTATCTTACAGATGCGCATAAAGTGTCTTTTTGTGTTGGTGCTGTGATGGCAAGGGTTTTGGCAATACTAAGATGCATGTCCCAACTTGTAAAATATGCAAATATCACCTTGGGATCACATTTAAATGCACAGGGAGGTGCAGGTATTTTCAACCAGAACCTCAGTCTTTTCCTAAACTTAACCAAGTAGCTTTTGGTTCCTAAAAATCAACCAGAAACTAAAAAGAAAGCAACTAGTCAGTAAATAAAAATAAAGCCAAATGCAAAGTGAAGACAAACTAAAGTCTCCTGACTGACAAACTTGTGACTCACAACAAAGAACTAATTAAGCTTAGGCGTATGTTCAATAAGGAAAATCTGTAATCACTCATCTGCCTCATCATTGTTCATCATAGAAATTTTTGGCAAAAAAAATGAAGTAATGCCATCCATCCTCTTATCATGTTCAGGGTCGCGGGGGTGGGCTGGAGCCTATCCCAGCTGTTATAGGGCGAGAGGCAGGGTACAGGTCACCAGCCCGTCGCAGGGCCAACACAGAGAAACAGACAACCATTCACGCTCACACCTATGGGCAATTTAGAGCGACCAATTAACCTAACCCCAGCAACTGCATGTCTTTGGACTGTGGGAGGAAACCCACACAGACACAGGGAGAATATGCAAACTCCACACAGAGAGAGGCCTAAGCCAAGGAGGAATTGAACCCAGACCTTCTAGATATCATTGTGACTGTGAGGCAGTAGTGCTAACCAACACGCCACCATGCTGCGAATTAAGGATTTCATTTACAACTGAGGTATTTCAGTTGAAAAAGGCAAGTTTTTGATTCATTTTTGCCTAAAGAGTTCTGCAGTCTTCATCTCACGCGAGTGGAGAATGAAAGGAGACCTGAAAATATTTGTGTTGGCTTTAAGAAAAAAAAAAACTTGAATTCCAAGCATCTAAACTCTAAAACCATTAGTATTGAACATTACATAACTGTTAACACTAACTTCCATGAGCTGACTGGTTTAGTGACTGATATCCCAGTTACTCTTGTCATATTTACCTGTAAATGTTCATATTATTTTACATAATAAGGAACACGGTGACTTTATCCTGACATCATGTGCACCAATATTTCTTGTCTTTATTTCGAGACTGTGTGTGGGGCCGCCATCATGTTCGTGGTGAGAATTCTGTATACATTTCAGCGGCTGTGCCATATAGCTGATTGAAATTCATCAGTGATAACAGGAAAATCAGAGCATCACACTGCTGCAGCATGAAAGTCTCCAATATAAAAATCTATTGCCTAATTAACTGTCTTACTTGAATTAATGAAGTGGGTTGAAAAATATCTTTAAAGGGGCATAGCAGCCTTCAGACTTGAAAAGAACAACATGTGGTTATTTTTTCTCAGACATATTTTTCTTATATTTACTGAGTTCTATTTTCCTTAGGAACTACCAATCAGAGAAAAAGATGTCTTGTTAAACTATAAGAGTGGACTGTGCTGCTCAACTGAGTTTCAGTAAACTCTTAGTAATATGTACAACACTGACTCTCTCACTATAGATAAAATCAAGACCAGAGTAAATGTGGAACATTTTTTTAATGCCAAACAGGACTGCTGCTCAGACTATTACAGCTAATGGCAGATTTTATGGGTTTTTGAAATGCCCTGAAGTCCTATTAGTTTCCCAGTGAATTTTCCATCCTGTGGTTGAGTTTTACTCTTCACTGGCTGAGACGCAGATAGTAAGTTTACAAAGTTCCACTGGATTCATTTATTGTTTAATCCCTCCCCGAGGAGACAGGTGTCAGCCTGGATCTCATCGGCTCTTGCATAATGAGAAAAAATGATGGAGCTGGGTTGGATCCTGCAAAGGTCACCCGATCACACCCTCTTACAGAAACAAATGGAATTAATGAAAGCAGTTTGTCTGGACCCCTTCTCTATGTTGCACGCCTTCAGCCCCTCATTATTCTCTCTTCTTCTCTCTCCCTGTCACCCACTGCATCCACTGTCAGTGTCTCACCTCACCATATCGTCTAACTGTGCAACTTTTGCAATCACATCCAGCGCATCACTCTATCTATAAGCTGTTTCAGCAGTGTCTTCTTCCCAGCTGAGTTTCATAAAATTATTTTAATAAAGTTAGACATCATCTTGGAAGGGACGAAAAAAAAAATGAAATCAACCGCTCTTGTACACCAGGAAAAAAAACCAAAACAATAAAACGTACCACAGAAATGGAACATGATTGGATTATTTCCTGCAAATGTATTCTCACAGTGGGGTAAGATATTGCAGCCTCTAATATAAACAAGAATTCAGCAAAGTTTGAACTGCTGGGTGGAAAACTGCAGATGGGTAAAGAACAAAGGTAGCAAACAGCTTTGAGGCAGTGGGGAGGGCATGACAGCTCAAACAATGTATTTCCTGCCTGGAGTTTTTCATCTAATCTACTGCATTCTTAAAGGTGTAGCAAACAAGACTGAGAGAAGTGCCTGACATGGATAGTGAGCACATCAGGGTCAGTGTAGCACAGAGACTCACAATTCAGTGCTTATCGAATTTCCCTCTGGTCCAGCATGAAAGGAATGTACACCTAGTGTAGCATGAGTTTTTCTTAGCATGTGGTAGCTTTCCTCCACAGATCAAAAGATTGTGTCCTAACCCAGACAGAGGGACAGAGAGAAGCCTCGAGGCCATGCCACCCTCAAGCTGTTTGCTAGATGGGAATCAGATACGGAGGTTTTCTCAATGGGCTCTGCACTGTTATCATCCATGCGCAATGAATATGCTGTCATACAGAGGATTATTTCCACTGAAAGAAGGAGAATATCTGAGCGAAGGTTTTTCCACCAGATTTTTACAAAAGATTTAGAATTAAAAAAAAAGGAGAAAGCCTAACGACTCTAAAGAGTTGAATCATCCAGTCGATATTCTGGGATTTCACCTGGGGGGGTCTTCTGCCGTTGTGTTTTGCACTACTGACTCACAGTGTGTGTATGGAACACTGCTAAGTTTAGACTTGTGTATGTTTTCTTCACAAACAAATCTAGTTCGTAATTGGCAGATGCAAGGGGTGAAATATTGACTGTGTTTGTGCGTGCGTGCAAATGTTGCTGCGCGTCAGTGTGTGTGCGTGCGTGTGCGTTTGTTTTTTGGCTGCTATCCTGGTTTCATCTCAGTGTGCTACCAAGGAGACGTAAGCCACTTCCATCTGCCTCATGTTCCAAGTTTCTTTGTGTTCCTAATAAAAGACAGGAAGTTGAATTTAAATCAAATTTCTATCACCACACCGGTCCCCTAATTAAATGATAGTGATGAGAAGAGGAGAACTTTATCTCAACTTCACTGAGTGACAAATCATGGCAGAACAGCTCACAAAACCTGACTGTAAACTGACTACCGTACAGTCCAACTATATTACAGATGCTTCTTATGAGAAACAACTTGAACTAATATTGAAAATTGATATTTCCTCACAGATGGAGAAAGATGTAAGAAAGAGAGGGAAGGAGAGAGAAGATGAAAAATAATTTTCAAAGGTAAGGACCGCTCAGCAAGTGACATTTGCTAAACTGGACATTTTAATCTTATCGCCCTTCATTTTAAAGTTTTTAAATTAGATATTGGATCTATACTTTATGTGTTGCTAAAATTCTATTTTATGATACATCTCGCAAAACTAATTTTGTGTTATTCAAACTTTTCATGAAAATACTGGAAGCCTACTAAACAATTTAGTGCAGGTTAAACTAGCTTGCAATGTTGTGGTGAAGTTTATAGTCAGCACTTCTCGTTGGACTGGTACAGAGCAGACATGGTGTTCATGATCAGTGTTAGGTTGCATCAAGGGCACATCAATTTGTATTTAAAGTGATGATGATTGGATTCACTGTTTTTTGTTATTGCCTTCTGTATCCCTATGGAACAACTCTGCTTTATAACAAGCAGTTTTGCGCCGGACCTTCCCCTTTTTCCTGTTGCATTCGGCGGGAACGGTGAGTGAAACTTTACTAACTGGACAGAAACCAACTGTAACAGACAATCATGTATTTGTGTGTTTGGTTTGTGTAGGGCTTAGACTGAACCACCATTAACAATGGCAGAAGTTGTTTTATCCCAACTTCTGTAAGTGAATAAATGGAGATTCCCTCCAAAAGACATTGGTGGTTTGGTCTTTTATTAATTGACACAACGCGGAGACAGAAAGAGAAGGAGAGCAATCAGGGGAAGTGGACACAGCTGGGGAAAACAAGACACAGCTGAACTAATAACAGAGGAGACAAGGGAAGTAAAATTTACTACAAGACACATGATACTGGGAATTACAGAAAAAAATAGGAAGTAACTCAACTGGGAAAACACCTAAAACAGAGACAGGGCCTGACAACAAGAAAACACTAAGGAGGCTAATCAAACAAATACCAGAACATGAGAACTAAAGAAAACAGACAACAGTATTAACACAACTTAAGATTACTATAAATAACACAATCTGCAAAACCAATCACAACAAAATATGATAAAACAAATGAAAAGCAAACTAAGAACCGACAGAGAATATTTAATAACATACAGAACTTGAAAGTCGATAGCTCAACACACTAGGTCAGAGATTCAGGACCATGACATTTTACCTCACAACCATCTGTAGGGTTGAGAATGATCCAAAAAAAAGAGAACATATCCAGTGAGCAGCAGTTTTTTTGTGCAAAAATGTCTTGTTGATGTCCCAGGTCAGAGGAACATGGTCAGGTCACTTTAAACTGATAGGAAAGAAAAAGTACCTCAAATAAACATTAATACAATAAAGGTATGTGCCAGAGCATCTCTGAATGCACAACACATCAAACAGTGAAGCAGATGGGCTACAGCAACTGAAGACCACACAAAGTGCCACTCCTGTCAGCTAAGAACAGGAAACTGAGGCTACAATTCACACTGGCTCACCAAATTGTGACAATAAAAGATTGGAAAAAGCTTGCCTGGTCTGATCGTTTCTCCTGCAACATTTGGATGGCAGGTTCAGAACTTGGTGTTAACAACATGAAAGCATGGATCCATCCTGCCTTGTAGCAATGGTTTGGGCTGCTGGTCATGTAATGGTGTGGGGGATAGTTTCTTGGCACACTTTGGGCCCCTTAGTGTCCAAATGCCACAGCCTACCAGAATATTATTGCTGACTATGTCCATCCCTTATGTTCACAGTGTACCCATCTTCCGATGCCAGGTTCCAGCAGGATAACATGCCATGTCACAAAACTCAGATCATCTCAAACTAGTTTATTTAACATGACAATAAGTTCACTGTACTCAAATGGCCTCCACAGTCACCAGGTCTCAATCCAGAGCACCTTTGGGAAGTGGTGGAACAGGAGATTCTCATCATGCATGTTCAGCCGACAAATCTGCAGCAACCGTGTGATACTATCACGTCAATATGGACCAAAATCTCTGAGGAATGTTTCAAGCACCCTGTTAAATCTATGTCATGAAGAATTTAGGCAGTTCTGAGAGCAGAAAGGGTCCAACCCAGTTCTAGCAAAGTGTACTTATTAATATGTCAGCTGAGTGTATGTAAAACTGTCTTCCTGAACAGGTGTTTAATATTCTGTAAAAATATGCAGTCATATTAAATTCTGTGGTTATTTCCCTCTCCAGGCAGCAAAAGAGCAGCACTAGTCAGTGATGAGATAAAGAAAACAAAACAAATGGATCACAGTCAGGGTCGGGGTTAAAGTCTGGTTTAGGGTTAGTCTAATTAAGATGTTTGTTAAAATCTACATCTTGAGCATTAATAATGAACGCACACTAAAATGTGCACCACAAGGTGATATCTACATTTAAAAGGCATTCAAACTTGAACTAATTAAACTATCTGCGGTATGATCAAGGTGTTATTAACAGGCAAGACAACTGCGAAAATTCTCCATTTGCATAAATGTTCAATAAAGGTAAAAACCTATTCAGCTGTATCATTTTTTTTATTTTTTTTAATTTTAGAAATAGTTCTGCTTCTATTTACCACAGCTGGAGGTATCCTGATATTCAGCATTTTGGAGAAAGCTCTTGTTTTTCCCAGCCATAACAACTCTCATGCTGGTGGCTCTCTCCACAACACATGTAATCAACAGCAGGATGCAACAGGTTCAAACATATACCTGGTACTTTTTTATGGCCAGACATAGGAAGTCACAAGAGGCAAACACATCATTACCAACTTTCTTAAATTCAAGTTAAGCTACAAAGTAAATGATTGCTTTTTGCACCAGAAACTTTTAATTGAGACAAATTCAACTGCTAATGCTACTGTATTGGTCTACTAAAAATTAACAATGTCCTAATTAAGTCACATTTAGTAACTTAATCATGCCAATTGAGAAACTGATCTCTATTGCTCTTTATTGTTCCTTGCGGGAAGCAAAGAACCCAGAGGTCCGGACTTATGTGCAAAATCACAGTTTTAATGAGGTGCCAGAAATAGGAATTCACAAAATGAAGAACAGAGTGATATTTAACAATGTTGTGGTATTTCATAGTGGAAGAACTGGGGCAGTGATCACTAAAGGGGCCTTTAATAAAAATAGAGTGATCACAGAATATCTTTATCCACTGGGAATACTGGGATAAACTAAAGTGAAACCATTGATTATGTTGCAGAAAGCAGCAATAAGGGTTTCAGGACTCTGAGGTGCTATTTGAGCATTGATAAATACTTAGTTTAAGTGACTGACAGCCACAGTTTTGGATTGGATTGGATTGGATTGCAAATATAGACATACTTGGCCTGTTATCATGTGAAAAGTGTGGCTCAAACTGACTTGACATGTTAACTGGGTGTACGTTCAATTGGAATATTGCCTTTGAGATATTTGAGCCATTGTTTTACTAAAGTGCCTCACTCCCTTGGATTAGCATGAAATTTGGCAAACATGCTGTATTTGAAATGCCGACCTAGACACTATAGCTACGTCAATGCCGAATTTCACAGAGCAGCTCCTTTGACAACCTACTGTGTAGTCATCCTTTTGCAAACTACAGTCACAAGTGTACCAAATTCAAAACAATTTCTCTTGCTTTATGTTTACTTTACTGTGGCCCTCGCTGTTGTGAAGACATCAGTAGTTTCATGCGAGTTGATCAGTTACTAAAAGTTTTCTGTTGGATGACATCTTGTCTAACAGCGACTGATTAATCAGAATCCTTCCCATTTGCAAAACGTGCAACTTTTGCCATCTTTCTCAGGAACTGTTGGGAAGTTTGCTTAGCAAATGTTGCCAAATTTGCACCTTTAACAACTTGATTATAAGAGGTTTGCTTGATTAACACTCCAATTACTGAATACCAAACAAGGACTAGTTTCACTTGTAACAGTGTTGTTGTTTTTCCGTTTCAATGTGCTAATCTTTTTTCCAGGTGTGTGTGTGTGTGTTTTGTGATTGACTCCCTAAAACTGAGGATCGCAACGTGATCCCAGAACTCATTAAATGCACGAAGAAAGGCAAACAAAAAGTTATATATACAACAGTAATCAAAGGATTCAAACTCCTGGGTCAAGTCAATTGACAGTGACAGTATTAGCTGCACGCGCGAATGCTGAAACAATGCGGTGATAGCTTGTATCTACAGGTGCATTTGAAATAGAGCCTAGAGACAAATTGTCATTGGAAAATGAGCCAGTAGCATTACAACAAATTGAAAGTACTTTTTTTTTTCCACCAAGCTGACCAAAACTGATGGACCTTTTAGTTGATCTTACTTACCTTATTTAGTAAGATTTTGAGGAAATAGTACCTTTGACAGTGGATTTAAAAAAAAAAAATTTATTATGCAAATGCATAATAACATTTTTAACCCTAACCCTCCTCCATGGACGACTTGTAATTATCCCAATCTGAAATGGCAAAGGAGGCCCAGTTGGTTCATATAAAATAATTAAGCAAAATAGCAAAAGCAAGAAACGTTTTACTTTGCTTCTCAACGTAGTTAATGCCATTATGGGGGAGTAGCTTTATCACAGATCCCATAACACCACAGGGAGTGTTTCCATGTTTTAATCAGGTGCTAAGTGGCTTCAGCTCAACCGTGCATGGCTGTACCTGCAAAGAGCTTTGGCTGCTGTCTAATGAGGAATCACATTTAGCTCTGCCTCCGAGTGTGAATATCAAACACATCTCAAAGTATCTCTCTCACTCAGTTTTTTTTTTTCCTCCTCTCATCACCCCTTCCTGCTTTAGGCCTGAAGGTTTTCATTTTTGAAGATGGTACTGTGAAAAGACAGACTGGGAGACTGACTGAAGCCTGGTGAATGACTTGTGTGCGTTGTCGCGTGTGTGCATACAGTGGCTTCAGTAAATGTGTTCAGAGCATTTGTGCGTCTGTTTTGACTATTTTAAAATACGAGAAGCATCCAGACTATTGTTCTGTCCTCGTGTTGAAGAAATGACATTAGATCGGTGGGTGTTCTTGCTCAGAAAGTGCAGTATATCCAGCTTCTTACAAGAATTATAATTAATCACGGCTCCACTTAAAAATATGCACTTCTATCAGTGTCCAGATTAGAGTTTGAGCTGCAGACAGTTCTGAGAACAAAACTAATAAAACAAGTCTGACAGTGTTTTACAGTGATTATGTAGATATAATTTTATGTCGACAAGGTAAACATTGTGAGATATATAAATATTACTAGATCAAAACAATGAAAAAAGAATCCAAATGTTTTGGTTGCTTGTTTAAATCAAATGAAATTCAAGGCATATGGACATCAGATTAAAATCATCATTAAATCTTGTTTCATCATACCTGGCTCCTTTTCCACTGTGATGTGTATATTTGTGTCTCCGACATGTGTAACAACAGATAATTGAGCAGGTTCCGGATAACCTTTGCTAAACAGCAATGTGTTCGGTAATGATGATGTCGACACAATAACCTCTGCTGATATGCAGACCAGATGGCCAGCCAAGTTGCCCTTTCAGAACCCTGCTATGCTCGGTGAGAGATAGTGACAGCCTGTGTGTGTATGTGTGTGTGTGTGTGTGTGTGTGTGTGTGTGTGTGTGCATGTGCATGCGCGCGTGCGTGCGTGGATACGTATGTCTATAATTGCAACACATGTAATTCATAGTAGGTAAAGCAGAATAATGTTGTACCCAATTTTATCAGAGGAAAAGTGCTGCTGTTATTCTGTATTTGTTTTTGGTCTTGATATTAGTGCCATAAAAACATCTACAGTATAGACTGGAAAAAAATGTGTATATGTATTAAAAAAGAAAAAGAAAAAGTTAATAGAACTCAGGCTATCAAGGTAACATGATTTAATAGTTTCTCTACTTTTAACTGTTTGTCAACTTGAATTTTCTTGTTCACCCAGTTACAACAGTTCTGTGAGGTTAAAAATGAAATTTAGCATCAATGTCATGTATTTACATGTTTATATATATCTATCTACAGTCAAAAGTTGAGAAAACTCAAAAAGCAATTAAATCATGTTGTTCCTGTGAGTTCCTGTGGGGTTTCTCAACATTTAGTTTTTAACAGTGCATAACCTCCAGGACTGTAAACTAAAGCCAATGCAGAAGTGACTTAAACTTGCATACTTTTAATTGCGACTCCTCTGGATGAGGAAAAAGAAAAAAAGTCTGATTATATAAAATAAATTTACCCTAGCTTTAGCTTAACAAACAAACAAACAAACAAAAACCCAGAAACAAATACAAAACAGGAGTCCACACAGCCACTGGGTGACAGTGGTTGTGTGTTTCTTTTATATGCTGTCTGTGATCAAAACCAACAGTGCGAAACAGCAAAACAATTTTATTTAGTGTTACAGTTAAATGTGGCTGGGTAATTTTCTTAAAGAACAGATCACTGCAAGTTCTTTAACCCTTCCATACTGTTAATATTTCATGCCTTTGCAGTGTAGTGCGAGTCAGTTTTGACCCTGGCCAAGAATTCCTTCATAATAAGTGTATATACCAAATTCTGAACTACAGCTCTAATTAGAATGCATAAACTGCTTATCTGGCATTAATGTATGGGTAATCAAAACTTAATAAAGGGAGCAGGAAGCGTGGGTTAGGTTTTATAACACTCTTTTGTGGAGGAAAGCATCTATTATGACACAATATACTGTTTGTCCCTAAGACATGAAAACACAACAGCCATAATGATTTAAATACATTTTACTGAGAGTGAAAATGGCACTCTGGAACTGTTGGGATTTATTGTATAACCATGTGTAACCATTACACTTTCCTCACTGCGGTATCATAAAAACTTAGCAATATTAATTCAACAGTAATTAACAATTAGTACATAAAACATTTAAAAAACTGCTTATTGCAAACTAGTCTGTGCAGTCAAAGCAGTGTTAGGAAACCTTGCATGTGTGGGAACTGCACATGTGTTACCTACACTCACTTAAACGGGAGATCTGGAGCCTTTATAATCTTTGACCCCTCTTATGATCTCTTTTTTAATCTCAGGTCATTTTTCATTAGTTTAATCTCAGAATAGGCAGATTCTGACTGATCTAGTTTTAGATTATTTTATTACTTTGCAAATGCTTGTGCTTACTGGTGCAGATTTTATGTCTGTGTCAATGCACTCTCTGTTAAGACACCCTGTGACCTCTGCATAACCTCTGTTCCTCATGTAAACCATATATGATCACTCCTATGCTGTTTTATGTCACTGGTTCAAAGGCCTGTCTCTTCAAGAACCGGGCCAAATGTGGTGGGAGCACAGACAGTGCTCACGACGGTGTCAAGGTCGGAGTTGAACTCTGTCACCACTGTCTCATAACAAATACACACAGACATGTCATCTAGACTTTTACAGTTTCAAAATCCCCTAAAACAACCATTTTCCTTGATTTGACCCACACTGGTGGATCTAAAATCCATCAGAATAGATATGGGTCAAATATAACCCAGAATAGCCTCAGTGTGCAAACATTTGCAGCACCGTGCAATGGTGTAAAATGTAAAAATATTTTAATATTTGTGTATTTTGCGTGACTTCAATAAGAGTCATCAAATTTCAGGCCATAAGAATTTTAGAGTATTTTGTTTACTGCTGTCAAATGTCAAAATTCACCTGAACAGTATGTAAGGGTTATATCTTACCCAAAAACAAGTATTTATTTATATATATACACACACACATATATATGAGTAAGACTCTGTGCAGACTAACAGCAGAACAGATGAAAAAATGCACTGGTTGCAGGATTGTTAAGTAAAACAGTATAATACAATAGGCTCAGCGTTCGCTGCAATGCCATCTGACAAGTTGCAAGTACACATTTCTTTGCAAACAGCAAAACTAAAGACAGAATTATTGTCATGGGGTGACTGTCCAATGTTGTATTTCTATTTCTGGGTTGATTTCAGACTGAATAATACATACTTGTTTGTTGTTGTTTATAGCACCAGAACAATATACTGTATGTGGAATTAATAAACTACACAGGGCATATGTACAGGGTAATGAATGAGAGTGTCACCAAGTACAACAGTGCGACTTACTGATACGTTTTTAATATTTAGTGCACAACAATGGGAGAATGGCATTGAGCAATTATCTATGTTATGCTTTTGCTACACAGGCATTCATAGAAGAATTAATTAGTCTTTTTGTTGGGTGGGAGAAAAATAAGAAAAACACAAAATCTCCAGTGCCATATCGTTCAGTATTCTCATGTTATGGTTTTCTGTATAATTTATTAATTTTGATGTAATGCACCAATCTATTTTAGTAGTGAATGCACAAGACAGAAGAAAGGGGAACAGGGAAGAATCTTCTGTTTCTGTGAGATTCAGGGGAAATACCCAAGCTGTGTGAGCAGGTGAGGAGAAATCTGGAAAGCTCATTGGGTTCTTAACTTGTCAGAGCAATCCAGGTCCTCCCCTAAGGGCGAGCTGGCTACTGGCATTTTTCCTGCAATTTGTTATGAGAGTGAGTTTACATTTTGATTTAATAAGGCCCATAGGTATGGCCCCAAACAAGAATCAATCATCAGGCTGGAGCAAATGAGCCTCTGGCCAGCAGAGAACAAGTTGACTGGCTGGGATCAGAACAGCCAGAGCTAACTCACTCGTTCTGTTTCCCATTCCCTCTCCTTGCCGTCCTTTTCTCTTTCTTCTTTTACACACAGACACACACACACACACACACACACACAGGGACACGGCACTGACGTGTGGTAGAATCGTGCTAGTCCATAGCAGTCATAAAAGAGCTAGTTTTCATCTAACCACCTATCAAAGGCTTTGTCTACCCACATGATTGTTAGAGGCACATGAAGGAAACGGTTTCACGTTAATAAAATATGGCTTTCTTATGAACTGAATGAATGCAAATGTGTTTTAACCGCTGAATCGCATGCTGCCTGGAGACATCAGAGCCTGCAGGGCCATACTTCTCTGTGTTCCATTTCTCATTAGCGCCTAATACCTCACTCCCCTCGAATTGGCCCTGAAACCTCCTGATGGAACATTTATAATTGATTCTGATTTGAGACCCTCATTACCAACAAGTGACTCTGTATTGGTGTGTGCACATTCAGTTCCAGAGGGCAAGTCCTTTGGAGTGTGAGTTTTAGCGTCAAGTTCACCCTCATCTCAGTTTGTGTGTCTCACAAGGAAAAAAGAATTTGTGAAAGAGAGGAAGGTCTGACATCCTTTAGAGTGTGAATCTTAGTTTCTTTTCCATCCTTCGCTTTGTCTCATTTCCTTTGTTGCACACGTACACACATGCGCTGATACACACACGCAGGCACCTGTCTTCGACTGCTCTTTTGGTGCACATCTTTTTTTTTTTTGCATCTCACACAAAACAGAAGCTGCAAGATGGTCGGTTTTGCAGATGGAGGCAAAACGGTAATGATATCAAAACCGCCTGGGTGACATTTACAGAGGCAAAGTATTTTCACTTTTTATTTTTTTTTTCAAAAAAAGATACAACAAATAAACAGCAGTCAAAAAAAATGGAACTAGCTGTACAATACATAGTGTTTACCTGTGTAATTTTCTCTCTTTGAGGGTTTGATTGAGATGAAACATCTCCTCAGGAGTGCTCCCTCTTGAAAATAAATTATAGTTCCTTTAGTAAGTGAAGGGGCCAGGGACTGGTTCTCTTGACACTGGAAACACTACACCCATGTGATGAGATAACAAGCTTAGTGGCCCTGACCTTGTCTAATGGCACCTCCGTCATATTTACCAAATGGCATTTGAAGCAATCAGATGAGGTGAATAGATTGACAACAAAGCAATCACACCCACACAGGTCTGTGCTCCTGCAGCAGCTCATCCCAACTGCAACCTGTTCATGATGCAGGGCGAACCAGAAGGCTCTCATCACTGGCACACCAGGCTCCCTCTCTCGCCTGTCAGGACAAGGGCATCATCAGCTCTTTGTTCTCCGCTCTGACTTCATCACACATGATCAAATCAGAGCATGAATGTTTAAACAACAGGTTACACCCTCTCCACCTTTTTTTTTTCTCTTTCCACCTTCATTTCTCGTCCCCTCCCTGTCCTTGCTTTTGTTAAATGCATGAATGCTGGCATGCGAATTAAGTCTTTAGGCAATATTCTCATCTCCATCTCTGATGTTTTCCCCGCCCATGCAAGAGGAACAGCGGTAACAGCAACGCGATTCCATCAAAATTCATCCAGTTCGGTCCCTCAAGGGTTGCCCTCTTTCGAGGACAGCCTTTGAAATGGCTTTTGGGCTTGTCAGCCATGCTAATACAGTGTAAGACGCTGAAGAGATAAATACCTTGGTGACAAATAAATGTGTTGTAAAAGGGGCATTAATCGCAAGCTTTGTGAGACGTGTGTCCTTATGACAAAGGAGGGAGACATTTGTCAGTCTGTTCCACAGATGGCCCCACAGAGCCCTTGATGAATCACCTCCACCTTGCTTTAACTGGCCGCAGAGGCAGCTGCCCCACGGCCGCTCAATCTGCAGCTGTCTGGCACCCGATCTACTGCATGGAAAAAAAAAGCAAAAAAAAAACAAAAGGAAAAACACAGACTTTTCACTTTGTCCTCTTCTCCTTTCCTCAACAGGAATAAGTTGTATATGGGGAAATAACCCCCTTTTAAATTTTTATGTTATTTTTTTGGAAACTATGGTGAGCACGGGGAGATTTTTAAGTATGCAAATCTTTCAAATTAAGAGTATTGGGAATAATTTAGCCACTGTTTTTGTTGGCTTCACAAAGTTAGGGATATGTTTAAGACCAATTTGATAGTTTAACCATGTTTCTTGGCCCATTTGACTAAATGCTCCCAGCAGTCTGCCATTAACTTTTTTATTTTATTTATAACTTTTTTATTACTATAGACACGACCAATGGCCATAAAAAAGTATATATATATATATATATATATATATATATATATATATACTGCTCAAAAAAATAAAGGGAACACTTAAACAACACAATATAACTCCAAGTAAATCAAACTTCTGTGACATCAAACTGTCCACTTAGGAAGCAACACTGATTGACTATCAATGCCACATGCTGTTGTGCAAATGGAATAGACAACAGGTGGAAATTATTGGCAATTAGGAAGACACACTCAATAAAGGAGTGGTTCTGCAGGTGGGGACCACAGACCACTTCTCAGTACTGATGCTTTCTGGCTGATGTTTTGGTCACTTTTGAATGTTGGTGGTGCTTTCACACTCGTGGTAGCATGAGACGGACTCTACAACCCACACAATTGGCTCAGGTAGTGCAGCTCATTCAGGAAGGCACATATATATATATATATATATATATATATACATATATATATATACACACACACACACACACACACAAGCTGAGATAAATTGAAATTACATTTTAATGACCTTAAGGAAATATCTTCTATAATTCATACCCAGTCCCTTGGAAAGTGTGCTGGCCCTATTAACTAATAAGGCCCTATTTTGCAGACCACTGGTTTGCTAGAGTGTCAAAACTTTGTTTAACTACTGCAAATATATTAAAGTGTATCCATGACTTCGGTGTATGATATGAATGTTTGACCCTATTGTGGGATTTTACAGGAAATCTGAGTGATCCTGACGGTCTGGCTTTGCTCTGTTTTCTACAAGACCGAGCCACAGTCCGACAGAACTTTAACTGCTCTGCTGCTGCGGTCTGAGACACTTCTGTGACGGACCCGGGAAGTGAACCGCGCTCACACTCACAGAGCAGAGTGGTCCTGGCTCCCTTAATTGGTCATGCAGTTCACAGTGGACGTGATTAATCACTGGCCAATTAGCCACTGGCACCTGTGCCAACAGTGGAGAAGGCTGGGAGTGCAACTCAAGCGAGAGTCACTACCACTCAACTCACTTGTTCTCTAAAACTGTTTTAATGACTTTCCCACTTCATGTTTTATTTTTATTTCTCCAGTGCTCAGCGTATACTGCAAAGGACTCCCTGCAAGCGAAAATGATAAATTATGCATGCCATTAAATATGCATATCTCTGCCTTTGTTTATTCTATTGGAGTACACTGATATTTCTTTTTCTCCTCCCAATGATTTAAAAGGAAAATTAAAGCAGACTCTTTCTTACTTGTAACTATGCCTGATGCACTTAAGCGCTGACAGTGTTGATGAATATGACCCAGAGATGACTTCCTGTGTGACATCACTGCTAATCTCCTTTCTGCCTCTGTCTGTCAGCCAATCAATACTGTCTCCGTACCCCTACCAAGCCCACAGGGACACTTCCTTTGGCACCTCAGAGTATCTAAATCCTTTTACAGTGAAGCCTTCCGCCCGTCTCACAGCTGACTGATGATCCTGTATTACACGTTGAACTGACACAGAGAACAGGCATTTGATGGAAATCCTCCATCCAGAGAGAGGGAAAGGGAGTACAGGAGAGAGAGAAAGAGAGAAGCATCTAAATGCCGGCCTGGGACAAATGCCTAGTCTCCTCATGACTCAAAGACATGTGTTGGGGCTGGAGGTTCGTGGGATTAGAGTGCATAATAGATTTTAGAGCAAGGGAGCACTGGTGCAGGCCCAATTCAAACACTGCCCGGGGCCTATAAGCTTTCCAGATTGCAGGAGAAATAATGATAACTTCTTTTTTTTTTTTTTTGCCAGTGAGGAGTCACTAATAGCCTCTTACGAAAATCCCAGACTAGCGTCAGACGGCCCAACTTTGTTTCAGTTCAAAGGGTTTTCCTCGACCATTGTTGCCTTGCCAGCATCTCATTGTTTAGATCTCCAAGAGTTCCCTCTCGACGACGAATGTCAAGTGTTTCTCCTCAGCTTTAAAAGACACCCATGTGCTCTGAGTTTGTATCCAAACTAAAAGTAAAATCTTGGATAAGAGTCCTGCTGTTACTTTTAATGATGAAAATTATAAGGGCACAGTGTTGCTGCTCTTTCTGTTTACAGAGTGTTTGTTTATCTCAGTGTTGAGGAGCTGCGGTGAGTTAATGTGATCTGAGCAGAAAGATTAGGCCCTGACCGCTGACCCTAAACACCACTAAGCCACATGGAGACAGATAGGGCTATTAAAGTACCATAATGGAGGGAGAAAAGTGACACCAATTAGATTAAATGTGCTAGATATTCACCAGGCCTTTTTCCCTTCTAATTTCTCTTGGCAGAGAACCAGTGAGCAACTCAGACTGGATAAGAGAAGATAATGATCTCATTACAGTGCACACTTCTTTTAGTCGGGAAAGAACCTGAGAGAACATGGGGACCTCAACCATGACTGACACACAAATACACACACACATGCACTGGTCAAACAGTACACTCAGTTGAGGAAACAAAAAAGGAAAAAAAATGCTTCTCCACAGCCTGCGTGATATCTGAGTGAATATTTAATCTAAGACCAGACAGACTATGTGAGGGAAAACTGGAACATGCTACAGCTTGTGCTCCTTGAATTATTAAGCATTTTAAAGTCTTACCCATCCCCAAAAGTTCCCACTGCATTAATTAAAGTAGTTCAGCTGGAGAAGCTATGTAACATTCCCCTTGATGAAGGTAGACAAGGTACAACCATTACATTGCACTCTGGAGAGCATTTACGCTTGCCAGAGCTCCGCATGCCCATGTTGTCTTGTCTATAGACTAGAATATGAGATTAAAAAAGCAGGACTAAGTAAAAGAATATTACCCAGCTGCCTCCAAGTCACAAAGTAACAGCAATAACCATTACTGTGATAGGAATGAACTGGTGGTTTTTAATTCTTCAATTTGAATAGAACAGTTTTGTGAATCTGCACTGCTTGTGGTCTGTGCAGGATCTGTCATGACACACCTCATGTATAATTATTAATAATTACAGACAAGAGCATTAAGCTTGCTTCTAGTATCACTATGACTTTTCAGTTTTAAAGAACAGGTCAGCATTTAAATAATTGTTGCTGAGAGTTAGATTACAGAGTTAATGCCACGCTATTTTTCTATGGTCAGTATGACACTAGGAGTCATTTTACAGTCTGGGATCATCTGATGATGTAACCTCTGTGGACAATGATTATTTAAGAGCTTCAGGTGTAGCCAATTGATATACAGACCACAATTTTCCCTTCCATACACTGATTACTGTTTATGAATTAAAAGGCTAACAAAAAGCTAAATGGCAACAAAACTAAAGCAGATGGATATGAGATTGCATTTTATCCCTCTTCTGCTCTAAACAGGGGCCATGTACCTCCATGCAGGCAAAGCCTGCTCACATATGATAGCTCAGTAGTACTTTGGCTAAAAACAAACTGGAAACAAAAACAGTACTGGTGGCCGCCAGTGCTGCCCCTCAGCTTCCTGGCAGTAAAATTTCAAAGACTTAAATATAAATCAAATGGAAACATCTAATAAACAATTCTAAAAGCTGAATATTCCTTAAATACCTGCATGGTCATGCCACTTTAAATGACCATGCAATGATCGTTGTGTTATTGTTTCGTTCATGTCTTTTGCCAGGTGTTTTAACTATCTTGTTGATTGTAACTGACGTGTTTAGTAGCGCAAGATAAAAATATGTCCTTCCAACCTGATAAGTAAATAAGTACTGTTAATTTACTAGGCCTAAAAAAAAAAGCTTGGTTTCAACAGGCAGGGGCCTGTCAACACCCCAATCATATTTTTTTATTGGGAAAACAAAATGACCTTCACAGTGACTCAAAAACCGGATTTTACGTGTCACAGCCACAAATGATTATCAGTGTTAAAAAAAAATCCCTGCCTGCTGGGTCACCCCTCAAACACCGATGTCACCAGAAGTGAACATAATTTATTAAGCTTTAATGTGTGAATGCTCTCTTAATCGCGATACAATAAAAACAATATGCATGACCAAACAGTGATTAGACTTCTTTGCCTGTCATTTGTCAAAGGTCATTTTTGTTATTAAGTTGTTCTCTAAAGACTTGTCAATCAGCGCACAAAAAAAAGAAAAGAAAAAACAAACAAACAAATAAACAAACAAACAAAAAAACACTAACTGACAAACACTAAAACCTATTTCGGGCTTCTTCAGAATACACCTATGATGACTTTGACCTCAGAGGGTTAAAGGGAAACTTATCGTTAAGTAGACCCATAAAAGTGTTTTTAAATGTAAAGTAGCTAAAATCTCCTATAAATTAGATATCTAAGTATTTCATCTACAAAAATAAGAAAGTCAACCAACTTTGAATTTTTGTCCTTTTGTGCAGAGTACAATCATCATTTCAAGTGAATAAAAAAAAAATCAGTTTCTTATATAGACTCATATTATAAAAGAAAATTGATACTGATATCTCAGTAATGTTTAGGACTGGTTAAATATCAGTTCCGCCAGTCCAGAATGTGAAGAAAATCAAATCCAAGAGAGAGAAAAAAAAATCTGTCTTGATTAGTGGCCATTTGGTCTGATAAACATAAATCACTTGGCTCCAACTTTTTTTTTTTTTTTTTTTTAACAAAAGTTCCATCTTGAATAACAAATGTTTAACTTCCGGGGTCAGGCACTGTGGTGGGACTTTGTGTTCAGTGTCCGCCAAACTTTGAATAATTCTGAGCAGATGCCACAAGTTAAAAGTCGTGAGTCACATTTGGTCTGATGAGTTACTGGGTCATTGTAGTCCATCTGCTCTCATAAGACACTGGCACTCTGGTCGCCAGCCTCCCACCATTCTGACTGTACTCATTTGTAGTGTTTAGAGTGCATTCATTAGGGTTGAGAGGAGCACATAAAAATAATTCATCAGCAATGAAATTCACTCATTCCATTCCAGCTAACTCAATTTAGACACAGTCATCATAATGGGTTGAGTACATCTCTTATTTAATTTAAAAACACTACATAATGAAAATGACAGATATTTATGAGTAATCAGTTTAAACTATCAGCAGAGACATAAAAACAGGCCCAAACTGTCACTGGCTAAAACTTTGCCCCCGCAACCCCATCCCACCCTTTTTCCTGCATTTGTGTCTCTCCCTGTTTGTTTCTGCTTTTGTGTGCCTCTCTGGACATGGTGCTCCATTCTGCACCTCTTACAGAGTCCATCAGCAATCTCACTTGCACCACTATCAAGCCAATCATCGCCAGATCTTTCTATTTACCTACTAATGCTTGGACCGCCACGTATGCTGCTCAGTTCTTCATTTCTTTTAAACTTTGCCTTTGAGTAATCTTGTATTTCCTGCACTTCAAGTCCACTTCCCATCCCGCCTGCTTCACCCAGCCTAACTTTACCTGCTCTCTCCTTCTCTCTGCTACTCCACACTGCCTCATTCATTCACTCTTCAGACACTCTTCCGCCATTACCTCCCTTCTCCCCAGTCTGCTCAGTCTTGAGCCTTCTTTAGTCCTGGGTCTTCACCAGCAAACATACCACTCCATCTCTAACTCCATTATTCTTGCAATAAATCCTGTTCAGCTTTTACTCCAAGATCTGCTTTTGAGTCCAAAGTCCTTCTTGGTTTTAATAAAAAAAATGCTGTGATCCTACAGCAAGCGACTGAAAATTGGGTGTAACTGCAAAAGATGTGTATGTTAAGGGGAACTACTGATTTGTTGATTGCTTTTTTTCTGTCTGAATATGAATTTAATGAGAAATATTACATAAAAATCTATACATTTCAGTTACTAACTTCTGGTTGGAATATAACACAAATCTATAATGCTGACAAGCTTTTTTTGTATGGTGCCAAAAGATGAAACAGACAGGAAAGGTATTCCACTTCTGCTATATCTACTAAAAAGGTTATCTTAATACTTTGGTTTGTTATGGGTTGCTCTAGCGGTAGGACAGGATGAATACTAATCAAAGACTTGGTGGTTCAGCACCTGCTGCTGCCATGTGTCAAATTGTTTTGGAAAAAAAGCCCCCCCCCCTTCTTCACACACACACACACATTTCCCCGATGGATCTGATGGGCTGTGTTTGTGTGAGAATGAAATACACATTAGAACGGCTAAAGTTAAAAGGTGCTATATATGTGTAGACTGTTATGATCTGCTGAACAAACACTAAGAAAATAAATTATACTTCAACAGTCTGTTTTCCTGATTTTATTTTAAGTACAGTTTTACACTGAGCAGGTTCAATTATATGTATTACTCAAAGTGAAGAGGGGGGCTCCAGGTTCCCTTAACAGGTACTTGAAAATAACTCTTTATCCCACTCAAGATACTATTTTGTCTTGTATGAGTGACAGAATAAAGCACATTTTTTTTCTATTAAAAGCAGTGTTTACAATTCATTACCTCAAATAAACCTGTCAGACTTTGAAAATGTCAAAATGAATTTTTCAAGCAGAAAAGTAAATGAACAAAACTTACTGAGAAGCTGTGGGAATGAAGATTCTCAAGAAAACTTTGATAATACGGTTTCATTGTCCATCCATCCATCCATTCATCCATCCATCCATGGACATGCCTGAAACACCGCACTGCACATCAAACTGGCCCCTTTCAAATAGCATCCATTCATGTGGCCATAGTTCAGGTTAGGAAGGTGGTAATGAATCAACAGCTTCAATTTCATTCTAAACTGTCTCTTCACCACAACTGGGTGCCGTGTCTGCAGTGATGCGTGCAGTTCTCTGGTGTGATGTGGTCCCTTGTTTGCCTCTTCATGGTGTTCTTTCTAATTGCAATTAGTCCTGCTCCTTATTCTGGAATAATTTGCTTTGGGAGACCATACAAGGGGAAAACTGCCCAGGACAATATAGTTCCTTTGATCAACGACGTGCAATCTCCTCCACCATGACAGGTGGCATTTCATAGAGGGGTAAAAATAAGAATCAAAATAAAAATAAAAAATGAGAAAAAAATTAAAGAGAAGAAATTTAGACTCTCATTAGATAGTCTTGGCTTCGTAGGAGCTGCCTTTACAGATTCAAATTGTAGATATATTTGACTCTACTTTTCTGTCTAATGTTAGGTCTTAAATAAGCGCAGCTGTCCACATAAAACACAATGGCAAAACTTTGACTGATATATTGGTAGGAAGCAAAGTGAAAATAAATTGCTCTCTCATATCTTTCATTTGCTGATTCCTTAGAAATGCTGCTGCCAGTTTTCTTTCCTCCCTCCAATCACATAAAATGGTCCTGTCATTAGTAAGTCAGGGCTTCATTCATTTGCTGCAGACCTTTTCCCCCCTCTTTACCTACCTCCCCACACTTACTCAATACTTTTCTCTTTTGCTCTGCTTTCAGACGTGCACAGACAAAGGGCCTAAGTGTAAGGCGGCAGCTGGCTTCAGAGCTCAAACCTCATGCTAAAAGAAAAACGATGGTCGTGGAGAAAAAATATGAGTCAGACCTAATCTTGCGACTTGCTATGGCAGCTTACTGGTGAAATATTGTGCCCCAAGGGCAGATTTGGCTTCCAGTTCTCTTCCCCTCTCTTGTTCATCTTCATCACAGTCTAAAGTGTTTTTGTAAAAGTGTGTGTGGTCAGTACTATGTGTGCAAGCATATGGGGCTTTCTAATGTCTGACTGCAATGGCACTGATGCCAGTTGTCAGTCATATCTTTTCAGTCAGATTCATGTATTTGTGAAGCTCCTTCTCACTCCAAGGTTGTCAAATACTGACAACCTCGGACTGAGAAGTGTGTCATGTATGCTTCCATGTTCAGGACCCTTGGCATCACATTTAAATCCACCAGCCCCCCCCCCCCCCACACCCCTTCAAAAACAAATAAAACTAAACAACAAACCCCCACAAAATCGGAGCAAGTGAATCCAAGGACTACTCGGTACGACGGACTGGAGGATGGCAGATGGATACATTTGTGTATAGTGCAGAATGGATTGCTCAGAAGGGCTGAGCTGTGATGACTGTGGAGGAGCCTAGCAGTAGAGACATGACTGCACTGGAGGCTGAACAAGAGGGCAGGCAAGAACCCCTTGAGAAGTTGAGCAGACCATGGCACATGAGGCAGAACTATTTGCAAGACAAGGGCAGGTAGGACAGGCCCAGGCATCACAGCTGAAAGTGAGCACAACAGAGCAAGGTTAGGTGAAGCATCTAATGGCTTTAGAAGAGGAACAAGGGCAGGGGAAAAGACAGGAAGGCAGCTCAGGAATAGACACAGGGGTGATACCAGGAACAGTCACTGAGGAGGTGGCAGTTCTGGCCCAGAAGCTGGCTGACAGATAGGAACTGGAACTAGAGGAGGACAACTCAGGATCAAATGCAGGGGAAAGACCGGAAGGTCAGGGACTGACACAAGTGTAGTAGCAGGCAGCTCAGGCATAGACCAAGGGAGCAAGGAAAAGTCACTGAGGAGGTGGCAGGTTTGGCCCAGAAGCTGGCTCAATCGCTGCGGGTTGAAGCACCTGAAGCACAGGTACTGGAACTAGAGGAGGTCAGCTCAGGAACTGGAGCTGCGGTTACTGTGCTGTGGATTACCTCCAGGAATTAGGTAAAGACAAAGACAGGGCTTAAAACCATAAGAGACACACAAAGAAACGCAAAAGAACAAAATAAAGCAGGATCATGAAGGCACAAACACAAAAGATGAGGCACAGACACTGAAAACTAAAGCAGTAAAATCAATACCGAGACCAAAACTCAACAATATCACAAAACTAAAACCCAGCACTAGAATAACAAAAAAGTCCAAAGAGGAACCAAAAACCTAAAAATATCATGAAAACTTAATGTACACTACATGGACAAAAGTACTGAGCCACCTACACATTACATCTACAGGAGCTGCTCGTCCATGGAAACCCATGCCATGAAGGCCCGGGAGCACAGGTTTTGTGCTGATTTGGAGCTCTGCAGTTACTGAGTCAGCAGAACGCTGGTGACTTTTATGCACTATACACCTCAGCAATTGGTGTAAATCAACTGTAAATAATACCATTTACAGTTGATCATGGAAGATCTAAGAGGGAAGAAATTAATGAACTGACTTGTTGCAACAATGGCATCAAATTCAGTGAGCTCCTTAGAGCGACTCAGTCTTTCACTAATGATTGCAAAGGCAGACTGCATGGCTAGGTGCTTGCTTTTTCAACACCTGTGGCAATGGGGCTGAAAACATCAAAAATTATTAAGAGGTATGACCCAATACTTCAGACAAACAAGTGAAAACAAAAAGCAAAAGATGAAGCTCCTAAATGAGACATGAACACAGTCTCCAGCTTGACAACCTTGTGATCTACGTCACGGCTGGAGTGCAAAGGCACCGGATACCAGAAGTTAAAATAGCAGGATCTGATGCTGCGGATGACACGGCACATTCATGTTTCTCTTAAAGGTAAGTAGCAAACTGTGGCCTTGATCACAATAAAAGCACATTTTCCCAATTATCATGGAAACTGAAATCCACACATTTGATGAAAAAAAAGTTCAACCCTCAAGAATTGTTGATGCTACAAATTATTATATTTATTAAATTATATTTTTCAATTACACTTTTAAAAAATACTTTATTAGTTAGCTGAATGCTAAATTGTTTTACAAGCAGGGTCATCTAAATTTTGAAGCTATTGAACGCTAAACCCCAGGCACTCTGAGCATTTCATCTTTCGGTGTCCTTGCCGCGGGGAATGGAGTGAATGTAATTGCTACGGAAATAATGACTTTCTCAAACAATGACTGAAAGGGGCACAATGAAAAAAAACATACTCTGGCTTTGCAAGACTATAATCAAAGGGGGAAAAAAACCCCAACCTGCTTCTCCCTGAACTGTCTCTACATCATGCACAATGGGAAGGAGGGCAGAAGGAGCATCTACATGTGATAGCTGTTCTCTGGGTTTGTATCTCGGTTAGGCCAGATGGCATCAACCTCCTCGTCTCTCAGTGTGTGTAAACAACTCTTCACTGCGTGGTCCTGCTAACGGAAATTCTATTCTGTTGGGGCAAGAGTGCAAAGATTCCTGTAATCACATTTTTTTCCCCAGCAACTGAAACAAATGGGGCAAAGGGCAATGCGGGATCAAAATGTGGGAAAATGGGAGCGAGAATGCTGTGTGGCATGTGTGTAGTTTGAATCATCTGAGTTCTGTAATGTCATTTTTTTTGTTTTGTTTTTTTCTTTCTTGACTGCATTGTGTTTACAAGAGCTCATAATCCCACGCGCCAATTCAGACAAAGGTCACGCAGTAGATCCGGAGCCACTCCAGTCAGTCAGAATCATTCCCAGCATCCTATCATCTCCTCTCCTTTTTGTTTCCAGTGTCTTTATCTCTAGACGCCAGCCTTCCAAATGGAAAAAGGGGCCTTGGCCTGCGAGTTGAAGCCAAATACCAGGGGAAGGTAAAATAGAGTGAAAGCATATTACTGTGAAGTGTTCCATGGATACATAAAAATGGGGAAAAAAATCATCCATCTCATTTCCCTGTTGAGGGCCTCTTTGAATTTTCTGAATGATGCTGGAAACAGATTCAGTTCCCTCAATCCTCCCACTGTGAATGTGCTCTGAAGATGACCATAATAAGAGGGGTGGGCTCTGAAAGCCATCAAATCCTCTGGAGTGCATTGATAAGGAGCTCTCTCTCTCTCTCCCTCTCCCCCTCGTTTTGCGTGTGTGTTTGTGTGTGTGTGTATACCTACTGAGGTCCAGTGAATGGACTCATACTGTATATGTGTAAGGAGTGGGATGGAGGTCCCAGCAGATAATTATCAAATTAACTCCACAACCAGTTTTTATATTCCCATTTTCTTACACTCAGCTTCTTTCATAGGTATTTTCTCTGCACCATTTTTTTCCCCACTGAAACATCTCAAAACATTTAAATCTACACAGGCAGTTAGTGGACTTGTAATATTTCAACAAGCATCTAATGTTGGAACACACATTCTTGGTGTACAGAAGATTAATCAAGACATTATCAAGCGCAATCAGTGATTTAAAAATGAATGACTGAATAAATGCATGTGTAGGAACTTTAGCGTGTCAAAGGTTGTGCGGCAATGCTAGAGTTAAGTAGGTGCTGCTCATCAAATGTGCTTTATTAACTAATCATCAGCAAGTGTGAGCACCTCTATAAAAACAGACGGTGATGATTTGGGCTTGTTTTGCAGACACATGGACCCGAGTACCTTGAGTCATTGAGTTGACCATGAACTCCTCTGTGTACCAAAGTATTCTAGAGTCAAATGTGAGGCCATCTGTCCAACAGCTAAAGCTTGGCCAAAGCTGGGTCATGCAACACAACAATGATCCAAAGCACAGCAGCAAATCTCCAACAAAATAGATGAAGAAAAAAAAAAGAATCAAAGAGTTGCAATGGCCAATTCATAGTTCAGACCTCAACCTGATTGAAATGCTGTGGTGGGACCGTAAGAGAACTGTGCATAGACGATTGCCTGCAAACCTCACTGAACTGACGACTATAATCAAAAGGGGCTGAAAAGAAGAGTGGTTTCATGGTTTCAAAACATCTTTGTATTGAAGTTCCTGGTTTGTTTCTTTATATTTATATTCCTAGGTTTTGGTTCAGGGTTAGTTATGTTTGTGGTTCCTGTTTATGTTATATTTCTTGGGTTCCTGTGTATTCCTGTCTCCCTTGTGTTGCTGTGTCTGTTTTTGTCCCCATCTCTGTGTCCCTGTGTGTGCTTTCTCTCTATGTCTTGTTCCCATGATTATCTGGTTTCCCTGTTTAGTTAGGAAGTATGTCTTCCCTTCAGTTTTGTCTCATGTTCTCTGCACCTTTTTTTCCCTGCCTGCTTGAGTTGATAGATTCTAAGTTCATTCATATTATGCTTATTATATTTCTCAGTGTGCTTGCCTCCCTGTGTTATGTCAAGTCTGCATTTCTGTTTCCATGTCTACTTCCTGTTTTACTTTGCCAATCCCTTGTATCATATGCTTTGTGTTCAGTTTTACCTCCCTTGTCTCATTAGATTCAGTTCACCTGTTCTCCCTGCTGTCTCTACTCTCCTTGTGTGTGCATATATTGTTGGTGTCCTTGTCTATGGTTTCCCTCCTGCTGTATGCTCTGTTTGTTCCTTGCTTCATTCTAGATAATGTATTACTAGCTCCAGTCCAGCCCTGTGTATATCTAGCATTTCTCCCTGTGAATAAAAGCTCAAATCAAATCTACTCCAAGTCCTCAGAGTCCTGTGTTTGGGTCCTGCTTTGACCTCTGCACACCTAAACAATGACAAGTGGGCCAAAATTCCTCCACAATGATGTGAGAGACTGAAGTTATACAGAAAATGAGTCCTTCAAGTTATTGCTGCTAATACAAGCTATTGAATCATGGGTTGTACTTAGTTTTTCACACACTGCTTCTGCGTTTTAGCTTAATTTTGTTAAATGAATAATGACATGGTGTAATATGTCATGTGCTCCTGTTCACCTCAGTTTGTACTTTCCTACTTTTAAGACCTGGTAAGGCCTAGATAATTTTTTATTACATTCAGATATGTAAAACCTTAGAACTGGAAGAGAATGTACTTTCTTTTTTCACATGTACAACCACAAACAGCTGCTAGCACGAAGGTCTCACGTTTCTTCCCCTACACAGCCTTTAACATGCTGAAGTTGCAGTGCTGGGTGATAAAATAAAACACACTTGCCGTTGGCCAGTCACAAAATTAGCAGAAACCCACACAAAAACTTAATTGCCTTTGCCATCTGCATTGATTTGATTAAGACCATGCAGCATTATCCCACAGGATAATTTCAGATTCATATATTTCAGAAATACATTTGGCTCTTTCTTTTTTCCTCACCCAGTATTTTCACAAAGAATCGGTGCACAAAAATATCCTCAACTCCTCAATGCCACAAAAGTTGGAAGTACACTTTACAGTATGCGGCTCTTGCTCATAACTCAAAATGATGGCAATCAGATTGCATCTACAGTAATCAGAGAAACACCAAATCTAATAAAAAAGAAAACACAATTAATCACCCCAGATTGTTTGTATCTGAATGACATTTTACTTTTATACTGACAGTCTTTAGGCTCAGTGCATTTCTCAAAATCCTCAGGGGCCATTATTCATCTCTCATTTCATTGCTTATGTCTGGTGAGATACCATTGAATACTTTTCAGTCTTTTTACACAGCTATCCACAATGTTATGCACTGACAGGAAAGCAACACTTTCACTTAAGTTCCCAATCTTTTGATTATCCCTTCACTGTTGACTAACATTTTATTTAAGCTATTTATGTTCATACAAATATTTGTGCTCGAGGCGTTACACTGCCACTCATTTCATTTTCATTGCTTTGCAGCCCTTGAATGTACCTTTAGGCACATTCAAGGCATTAAACTACTTTCTGTGAGCATTCAGAGTTCTGAGAGAAGTGGAGTAATAACATACAGGGTGGACTTTTCAACGTCCTTTGTTATTACTGTGAATGTAACTATAATTCAGACGTAAAGCAATGTAAAACAAGCTACTGAAGCCTTTTCTGAAAATAATTTGCTTTTACCATAATTAATTAGCTGACATCACGCCTCTCTTTCAATAATTATTAATATGTCTGTTATTGTGCGATTTCCCTCACAAGTCATTCATACACATTAGATGTGTCAAGTATAATTAATGACTTTTAATAAAGAAAAAGAGACTCCTTGTAAGGAAACAGAGGCAGGAAAAGGTACAGTGGAACACTGTATTAAAACATATTGCAATGTTGAGAAAGAGGAAAATAGTCATTCATCATGCCATGCTAATGTCCATGCTTCAGTATTCACCAATCAGCTACTGCCTATGTCTGTGTGTGTGTGTGTGGCTTTGTGTGCATGTGTGGTTGTGATCGAGTATGCAGATGGTCATATTCACATGCTTCTGTAGCATCCGAGTCACTAGTGTGTGTTTATCTAAGATGTAGGTCCTCATTACTATGTAATTGGCCTGGTGATGAAATGATTGTGGTTTGAGTAAATCATTCTGTCCATACCGAGATAGACTCTGCTCTGTGCGCTTCTTGTCAGGCTCTTCATGCAGAGGCGAAAAACTGACGATCTGATGTCGGTGCTTGTTTGAAGAATGCGCACAAAGAGAATGCATCCGCAATGGAGAGCTGTCACTTTGATTCTCCTACCTTTAGTCGTCTGGAATTCAGGTATTTGTTGGAAATTTGTTAATCAAACATCCTGTCTTTAAACCTTTTATTTTTATGGTAATTTAGAAAGTCCTGGCACCATCTGGCATGTAAGGAAAATAAGAATAGAACGAGATATTCTCCAGTCTAAATCAATACAGCTTAATCGACGCTTCAAGACCTGATGAAAAATCTTGCAGGGTCTTACAAAGGAAGTTTTATTCCAGGTTTTAACTTTCTCTTTTGGTAACTTTTCTACCTCAGAAACTCAACAATTGTCTTGATGTACTACAAACACATGCTTCATGTGGCATCTTGCTGCAAACAACAAACATTTGTCAAGAAAACTGAGCTATCTGGAGTGGGGAAGTGACTTTTCTGGGATGCAGCGCAATAAATTGTTTTATTTCTGACACATTATAGACACAGATGATTTTGCAGCACAGTAGCAGGCAACTGGGGTTTCTTCTGCACTAAACTTAAAGAAAAGGTTTATGCTTGGAAAAGGCTAATCAAGCCATCCATTTATTTATTATTTGGTGTTTCTGGAAATTTCTCAAAATATGATATTTCTATACATCTACATTGCAAAGACCAGTCTTTCTGGGGAAACAAAATTGTGATCTGATAACATTTTTTAATACATTAGAGAATTCATAAATTAATCGATATTAAATTTACCAGTTATATGTGAGCTGTCTGTTAAAACATGTACTTTAGCACTCCTATATCCATCTGTAATGTATCTGTAATAGAGTGTACTCACATTTCTCTAGAGAGGGACTGCTGTTTGATTTGACACAGAGAAAGTATTTAACCAAAACCATAGACCTATAAATATGATTCTAGAAGTGATACCTGGCTCCTGCTGTGAGAGTCCTTTCCGACCGCCTCCTGCAGACTGAGAGCCAGTTCATAAATGTACAGTAGTACTTCATTCAGGAAAAAAATGTTGCCTCTCGATACAATCTAGTTAGGCAATTCATTGCACTAAACACAATTAGGCAGCAAATTATTGCAATGTTGTTGTACAGAAATTTCATTTCTAGCTGACAGAGTTCTGAAAATTCCATAAACTTGGCTCCATTTACCCAATAAACACCACAAGGTGAATTCCACCGCAGATCCCTCTTGATGCCAAACATCTGGCAACAGACGCTGGCTGCCTGAACTGGTTAAATGCAAACTGATGGATGAGATGATTTGGCTCCAGGTTTGCCTTTTAAATCAATATGTATGGAGACTTTGCATGCAAGCAGTGTCCATGCATCTGCTATTAAATGCAACATGAATATAGACAGGTTGACAGAGATTATAATTATTATGACACTTTCTTTTTTTTTTAATTGTTCATTTGTAGCTTGTAGGCACCGTCTTGTTAAATGCTCATCTTTGTAACTGATCTTTAATGTGAGCTGCAGTTTGTATTTGGCACAACTGTCATATTTTTGATGACAACAAAGAAAACAAACTCTACGATAATTATACCAGAAAAGGAATGTCTTTGTGACAGTGCAATTGCTGTAATCATACAGGATTACCGTTTGATTGTGGCCAGCACTTCCTTGATGTTATTGACTCGAAGTAGCGATACTTTGATGCTAGGATTTAACCAACCCTGAGTATTAGGAGCTGTGGGAAGCCACAGTGGCTCCTGAAGACCAACCCCAGGTCTACCCTGGTGCCTTGGTCAAAGGCACTAACAGTTCAGCTAGCAGGGGGATAACTTGCAAACTCCACACTGAAAGCCTCTGACCTTCTTGCTGTGCGGTAAGAGTGCAGACCACAGAGCCACCATGGACTCCAGAAATCTGTGAAAGAAGTGTCTATCAAGCATGTAGTTCTTGAGTGAATTTATTAATGTGTTTAAACTCAAATTTGTGGGCCTGCTTTCTAACTGAAAGAATTAATATTGTGCAAAAATTCAGGTAATGGGCTCAGGAGCAGCACAGTGTAAGTAAATATAGTGATTATACTCCTTTTTAAGGTTAAATCACATCAAATGTCCTGGCCTTCCATAGACCTCAAAATAATGAAATAAAATAGGATGACATTCCTCACATAATGAAATGGCCTTCACGATATTTTTTAAATACACCGAAACAGATTGTAATTCAAACACAATGAGTGTGTGTTACCGGTCATCTTATCCTTCTCTATCCCTCAATAGGCCTCCCCTTGGTGCTGAACCCCTTGCGAAAGAGCAGACTCCATCTGCAGCAGGTGCGGGTCTAATGATGCTTTGATGCCATATGTCAAATCTCATCACTTGCTGAGTCGACTGACATTTCAGTTGATGGCTCCTAGCAACAGCATTACAAGTGGTCCACTTTCACCTCGCCTGCAAAGAGCTACCGACGACAAAAAAAAAAAAAAGGAGAGAAAGGAGAGAAGCATTTAGAGAATGCAGTTTGTACACATGTGACAACACTTTCATTTTCACTTTCATAACAGAGATGTATTTCGAGATGTAAATTATTCTGAAAGTAACACAAGGTCATTTGTGAACATATGGCGGTGCAAAAATCTTTTTTTTTTTTTTAAAGTCTGCCAGCATGCTGTAGTGTGCTTGTAACACTGATTATACATCTGCATATTTCAGTGTGTATGTGCATGCCTGCGCATTCGGTTTGTGTACATCCGTGTCTGCCGTCTCATGCCATCAGTAGACAACTTCTGATTATTGCATCAACAGCAGTCATGTTTTAATGTCTCCTTAAATTGTGCTTTTTTGGGCAAATCATAGCTCCACAGCCTACACTTGGCTGGCTGAGTAACTAGTAATCATTCCACTTTGGTTTGATGTGTGGGGCGCTGTCTAGTCACAGCCAACCCATCAGAGTCAAGTGGCATGGAGTGATTACCTGCATTGTGTCAGTGATGGAGATCGAAGATACTGTTTGGCCTTGCACAGTGTGTATAAAAAACAACAACAGCCGAGACAATAAAAAAATCACACCAGAGCTGTTTGTATGGGGGTGTTTGGGAGTATTCAAGGCCTTCTTTGCCCTGAAGAACCTGCGTGGTGATGGAGTTGCCACATAACACACAGCTTCACAAAGACGGTAGTCAAAGCTGCAGGAAAGTGTGGGAAGGTTATGTCCTTGTGGGCACCTTTCACTGCACCCAATATTTTATTTTTATTTTTTTTATTATTTTAGTGAAGTGGTCGCTCATTACCATAGTTAGTAGAGGATAGGCTTGTTTGTTGTCCTTCTGGGAGGATGACATAATCAGATATCGCTTTGTTCAACTAGTCTACACTTTCAAGCTTTCTAGATTTCTAAACAGGCCTTAAAATGTGTGATTTTTCTTTCTCATTCAAACATTTACACATTGGACTATGATAGAACTGCCACAGAAGATGAACATTTACCTTTGGGAGCAAAGTAAACTTCAGTGTATTACTCAAGGACTATAAGTCACAGGAGCTTTGTGACATGGTACATCATCTTACTGGAAGCAGCCATCAGACGATGGACAAGGTTAGCAGTAACACTCAGGTAGCCTGTGATGTTTAAACAATCCTCAATGGGTACAAAGAGGCCCAAAGTGTGCCAAGAAACTCTCCCTCATACCATTACATCACCAACTGCCTCAACTGTTGATACAAGGCAGGATTGATTCATGCTTTCATGTTGCTTATGCCAAATCCTGACCCTACCATCTGAAAGTGTACACACACACACACACACACACACACACACACACACACACATATATATATATATATATATATATATATATATATATATATATATATATATATATATATATATATATATATTGGCAAAGAAGTTTCAGTTTTGCACACCTCATCTTCAGTGTTGAAACAGTTTCATGTGACAGTACAGAGAGTCTTCCCTGGATGTCACAGTGGTCTTTGCTTATCAACTTCTAATGTAATTGGTACTGTCAAGGTGAGGCACCATTCATCAAAGGACCAGGAGAGCAACAATATTTTTCTAACTGTTGCTGTATAATTGACTCCTAAATGATCTGCATGGCCCATAGCTGAGGTGTATGCTAATACAGCCCCATTCTGAGCTTTTGCGTCAATGTTGTTAAAGGTGTATTCTCTCCCCTGATGGCCTCTAATCAGCTCCGCTCAGCCTAGCTAACTCCACCTGGAGGACTGGCTACTGATTTTCTGTCAGAAGGAAAAGCACACCATAATTATGCTGCCATTTGAAATTCCATCACTCTCCTGTTGCTGCAGAAATAAGATGCATCTCATTGAAATGTATGTGGAATGCTGGAGGGATATATTCTCGGGTAAACCTTGTCTTTTTAATTAAACACACGGTGGCCTTGGTGGATTGCTTGTGACACAGGGAATCATCGGGGCACTTAAAGGGCTGCAGCTCAGGTAAATATGCCTTTAATGTCCCAGAGGGCAGCTGGAGAGGGGGTGGGGGGTGGGGGGCATGACTTAGCATGTTTATGGAAGTTTTGAATGCATGTTTAAAAGATACAGAGTACAATAAAAAATGGTCACCCGTTCACCTCAAGGTTTAATTGCAAAACATAAATCACAATAAGCAGTGATAAATGCTTGTTTTTCACACTCATTTAGAACCTTCACCAAAAACTGGAGCGCACGAGGCTGCTCACACATCAGGTATTAAAACACATGATGATGATCTTAATATTTGACTTTTCTAATTAAGAAAAAGAAGAAAAAAGTGCCATATTTTCTCACGTGCAGTGAGATAAGAGGACACCAAAATCAGTAATTCGAGAAAGACAAAGTCAAATGACCTTGACATTTCTCTTTGCTGAAATGCCAGTAGATTATTCAGTCAAGTGAAGAATGAGAGACAGGAAGGAGGAGAGAGAGAGAGAGAGAGAGAGAGAGAGAGAGAGAGAGAGAGAGAAAACAAAACAAAAATAGAATTATTCTGAGGGGGAAACAGACATTTGAATTTCCACTGATATTCCAAAAATATTCTTAGCTGTATTTACAGACAAGTTTTTGTTACCGTAGCTGTAAGAAGCTCCAGCATGACTTTAGGATTAGTTTTCATTACTTAGCTTAATGAGCTCTGGGTCGTCCTCTGAAAATTATGGTTTTTCTATATGAATACAGTATATGCATTTTTGCTGGAAGGAAGTGGGGCAAATGCTGAGGGCTCTCTGAGTCACCCCCCTCGCTTCACAGCCTCTCACCTCTCACCTGCCCTGTGGCCCACCGCCTGAAGACAGGCACTGGCTAATCTTCCTCCCTGTCCTCCTCACCCTTTCCCCCCCCTCAATTCTCCTTCAATCTCTCCTCAGCAGCCTCTCACAGAGGACAAGGTTGGGCTGCTCACACTTTGACCACATCATTCATCTTTAAAGAAAGCCTGCGACTAACTGCCAGCTGATGGTATTAAGAAATCTTAAAGCCTGCAAAGACAGAATATCACACTGTCAGCAGTTTCAAATGCAGGTTTCTGTGAGCTGTTCTTTTTGTAATTTCCCACTACACAAGGTTTAAATAACATCACACCCTGAATGCTGTGTTTCAGGTTATGAATGCCATGTTACAGCGTGCGGCTGATCTCCGCTCCTTGCGGTCCCTGTCCCTGTCCCTGTCTTATTTAATAAATGCAACGTGCGGCCCTGCTTCCCTCCTGTCCGCATTGTTTTGCCAGCAGTGCTGTGTCGCTCTGACTCGTCTCCTGAAATGTGCATCTGCATCACCTGTCACTCTCAGGGAGGCATGCCATGTGCTGCTTGATTGACGTCTGGATCTGCTCGCGGAGAAGGGGCCGTCTCTCACACGGTTCAGTGCGCCAAAATATGTGTGAACAGAAATGAGGACATTTAGGTAGAATAAGAAACTGTGAAGATGAGGAGAGGGGAAAAAAATAAAAATAAAACTGTATGAGTTGAATTCTGCTCCCCTGTGTGTGTGTGTGTGTGTCTGTGTGTGTGTGTTTATTTGACAGACAATCAGTGGCTGCTTATGTGTGCGACTGCTTGTATTCCTGAGTGTATTTCTGCATGCAAAGATGAAGGCCAGACGGTGAGATTTTTTTTTTCTTCTAGTGCCTCATCTAATGTTTCCCAGCCAGGACAAGAATCCCAGCAGAAAATGACAGGTACACAGGTGTGGTTTGACAGGGCTCATCTGCAGGTCTTACATGCTGTATGAAACCGTAGGGTGCATTAAGACTCTAGGGTCTGACTGAGGAGCACCGAGACACGTGCGTCTTCGCTCAAAAAAAGAGCTAGCATGTGGGAGGAGGCTTTGATGTTCTTCAATCCTTCACTGTCCTTTGTGGTCACTTTTTCCTTGTTGCAGGGCACTGACTCTTAAACCAGAGCGCAAATCAAAGGGCTGTGTGTCCTACTGATGTCAGCGAAGGCAGTGAAGGTCAGCCTGGCAATTTCTAATTTTGTGCAAGTTTCCAGGTTGGGAAATCCTCTGTTGCATCATGAATGAAAATTGGATTTCTTGCTATCTAACTCAGCAGTTCAGGCACTGCTTTTCTGACTTGATGCTATGATTCATTAACAGAATTACAATACTGACATATTCATTCTGGTGCTTTGCCCCCCCCCACCCCTCTGAGGGATCAGTTAACAGTCACAATCTGCGGTGCAAGCCATCAAAAGCTTTGCAGAAAGCCAACCGACAAGTTAACAACGGCTCAGCTGCTTATGCGCTTTATTTATTCAACAATTGGTGCGTTGGCATTCTTCGACACAGTCAGGCTGTGTGTTTTGATAAAAGGATTCACAAACTGGCTGAATTCACCAAAAATGAAAGGTTCACCTTTGAAAGAAACGATGTGCTGTTTGAAAATGTGTCTCTGACAGTTGCAGAACACCCCCCACAAGATTTTTGAACGAGTAGAAACTTGACAGTTTTGTGACTGTCTCCATGGAAACGGTGAGAGGGTCTCATTAGGGTAGTACCAGAAAAATCTGTTTTGGAGGAACAAAACCCCTGACACAAAAGCTGAGACCGGCATCATTTTAAAAGAAGTTTAAAAAAAAATACAACAAAGGCATGGTACATTTTTGCTCGGAAATCTGACAAAAGTCAAACTTCAAAAATAGAGGACAGCCTAGGACTGAGATTATTAAACATATTTGCAAAGCTTCATATTCAAGATGGCTCTTGACACAGACTCTGAGTTTGCTGTTGCATCAGGCAAAGCTAGTTTTCAAGGGTAATCTCTCTTCCAGATCAGTGATAAGGTTTGCCAACAGTTTCCCTGGCATCAACATCATCTACAGTATTTTGTCTGCGCGTCTGTCTCCTCCAGCTTCACAATGCATTTTCCCACCCTGAAATTTTACACTTCATAACATTTTTTACGCCCACGTACAGATGTAACTGGCGCCGACATTTTTTTTTTTTACAAGACAGCGCTCTTCCTTCGAAGAAATTGTTTAGAAATTCATCTTCTTCTCGGCTGACACTTTAAAGCCTTACACGTTTTTGCTTAAACACCGAAAGGACAGCGTGATGCAAGCTGCGCTGTTCACAGCAATATTTAATGCAGAGCGGGCGGAATAAACTCGTCGCTGGTTCTTCAATTCTTTCATTCTTTTAGATTAAAAAAAGGTGAAATCAGGAGGAGTGAATGACTGCATGTTCAGTGATAATGAATTACTGATTATGCTCACTTCTAAAAGGCAATTCATGTCCCCCCCCCCATTACTATCATTTTCACAGTACAATAACATATATTTGAATTTGGGAGTCAGTGCTGCTAAATAATAAACTAATGTTCATGGCTTAAGGATGCAGCACATTGTAAAATAATGACCAAAGCATGCCAGGGGAGGAAGTACCGGGCCACACAGAATGACTTAGACTCATCACTAGTTATGAAATATTTATCTTCCTATTTATGGAAGCCAGGGGCAACTTTTCACACAAAGTTTTAGGAAAGCAGGTGAACCTCATGAGTTAGCACTTAACTAATGTGTCAAAAAAAATGTTGTCATCATGTTGCTACACCAGTAGCGAAGCAAATCTAATTCAAGATAAAGCTAATAGAAGATCATTCCTTGCTTTTAAATGAGATTTTAAAAAGCCAGGTCCAGCTGAGTACAAGGACTTTGAAGTTTATTTCCTTATTTTCTTCAGCCTTCAGAATACAAATAACCACCGTGCATTTTGGGACTACTTTTCTATACTTAATGGACAATAGTGGCAGCATTTATAATCATTGCTATGTTTATTGCATGTCGTAAAATGGGCTTATCAATAAAAAGAAAGTGACAAGCTATTTCCTTATTTCAAATATTTTTAGTGAACACCCAAAGCCTTTTTTATGACTCCTCATTAAAGACTTCTTTGTGCACATCTTTCATCTTCATGCCTTCATGTAAAATAACATCATTAATGTTAAACTGAAAGTAAGTGAGAGGGTGAAACGTTTGCATTTTTTTTTTGTTGTTTTTTTTTTTTGCATCCGGCTCAGGAAGCTTACTGAGTGTGAAGCCGGGGAAAAGGGCCGCAGCGTGCCTCGTGGAAAGCTGGGAATTAAGATGCATTAGGCCAGGAAGAGAGAACTTTATTTATGGGAGCATCCGGAATAAGCAGGAGGAAATATAGTAGCGATACCTGGGGACAGTGCTAAATAGTGTGGGACCATTCCCAGGACAGGGATAATGCAGGAAAACCAGGGGAAGAGCTGAATGCGGCTAATGAGAGCAGCATTGGATCCAGCACACAAGGGCTTTATGCAAATATGGCAAAACACCTGAATAAAATAAATGCAAAGCTAATGGCCACAGTGGCCTTTATCATGTAACGATACACCTCTAAGCTGTGTTTTTATATGTCAGCTGCCAACATGTGGGTACGACTACATCTTTAACCACACACGTGATATTAATTACAATTAATTCCAAAGCAGCCAAGCATGCATCTCATTATCGACACACTACACACGCCATGATTCACTGCCGGAGCTGTGCAACAGAGAGGAATGTGTATATATGTGTGCTTGTGCATGTGCGTACATCTGCATTTTGTGTACATGTGGATATGAGCTGTGTGTGCATTTATCTCATGTGACTATTTCTGGAATGGGATGATGCAGTGTGAGTGTTTGGCAGGTATCCACTGATTTAACAGGGAGGGGAAGGGGGGAAAGAGAGCCTCGTGAGATGTGTGACAGGAGAGGTTCTGCACAGCGAAGGCAGAAGTAGGGAAAGGCGACTGTGAGATGAGTCCAAAAAAGAAAGAACCCTTTCCCAATTTGGAGACCCACTCTTGTCTCCGTCTTTCTTTCTTTGCCTTTTGACGTGGCCTTCACCCTCATGTGTCGGCCCTGATGGCCTGCAGCGTGCAGGGAGGAGGCGAGCTTGTTCTCCTCCACCCATCTTCAGCCTCTCCTGAGAACACATGACAGAGAGCATCGAGCAAAGCAGCTCCAGCCTTCCTGAGTCAAATTCCCCAGGCTACCAGGGCCCGCCAAACCAGCTCCTTACTACCCTTTTCACTGTCTTCTCCAGACTATTTACAATCAGCAAAGAGACAGACAAAATATTTACTAAACTTCACAGTTGAATGGTAACGGGGGTGGGGGGGGGTGTTGAGGGGAACAGTATAGTATAAGGCTTGACAGCAAATTAGTGCCCTGCCGTGACACATGCGGCGGTGTGGCTCGACAGGTCCCCCCTTTTCCCATTTTTATTATCATCCATGCTTGAATTATTCAGTTGCGGCCATTAGCATAACAGCATCCATTTTATATTTAGCTCCCCCTATGTTGACTGTGTCAACATTTCACTCCAAATATCCTGCTAACATCCCTGACACGAGGAACAAGTCAGTGGTTTAGAACCAAGTACAATTAATGACCATGAAGGGGAAAAAAAGGCTCAATTTCTTTTTTTGGTCTTCCAGTTCCAAAATCACAAACCTAATGTCTTTTCACTCGCTTATGAGGACAAAAAAAAAAAGAGTCCATAGTTTTGATTAGCATGGCAAACAAGCGGATCCTAATGGCATTTGCCAAAAAGAAACTGCCACACATTTATAGATGTGCTGCAGCTATCACCCAGTCTCATTTGTCACCATTAGCTGTAATATGAAAGATCCCTCATCTCATCTTGGAGGTCTAATTTGTTGGCTTGCAATGGGAGCCGGACTGAGCAGACTGAAGCTACAATGATGAAAGCACTCAATGCTCCTCTCCCTTACCGAGTGTGAAATTAAAACCTTTACAGAGCAGCTAAAGTTGATCTGAATGAGTCACTCCACAGTGGCATCTTTAAAGTAGATTTAATTGAATAGAATTTAATTTCTTTACATGATATATGCAGGAAACGGTCCCCTAAGAAGACACGCGATTATCAATGTGTGTCAAATGCAACTCCATGAATGTGTGTGTGTAACTTATGTCCACAATATGCTTGCGACTGGCATGTGATTCCATCTAGCTGCTGCGTTTTGTGCTCTCCTCATCCCCACCAGCTGTACACTTTGACCTCCCACTCTTCTTTGATCCACTGTCAAAAGAGCATGCTCTCTGCTGTCGCTCAGCTTTGCAAACCTTCACTTCTCACTTCAGATTTGGGCCTGAAGTCACTCAGTGTGAGCTTCTGACAGCCTGTTTGAGGCAGCTCCCTGGTTAAGCCTTAGAAGAGAGAAGCTCCATTTGTAATTCATCCAAAGCAGAAAATCTTCTCGAGTGGCTACAATGCATGCAGTTTGTTAACTTAATTAAATGGCAAAATGTCATGGAATCAGGGGAAATAAAGCTGTCATTTTCCCAGTATGGTTTGACAGAAAGGAAATCCAGGATCAGAAAACGGTCACATTTATATATGTTAAAGTCAGCATATTAATCACACATATTAAAAAATGGCTTCTTGATCAATATATATATATATATATATATATATATCGTAAGATAATTAGAAAAAATACAAAATGTAAATATTTATGTGCTGACTGAATGTAGAATACATCAGTCATGTTGAAACAAGATGATGAGAGTAGTCTAACCTCAATTTTGGCCCCAGACGTGTCAGATAAAAGAAAGTTTAGACTCGTGTTTACATATGTGTTCCAGACCTTTTTAATGTGTTTTTTAAAAGCATTAAAAAAAAGAAGCCCAAAAAAAGTTCCCAGGCACATTTTTAACAAAGTATTAAAAATTAAGCAGAATAGCACCAGCAAACTTCAGCTTGTTTGGTTTCACTACATAAATCATATTCGTGCTTCCTCGTTTTGCTCCACGTTTGCCCCCTGGTTATTTAAAACCAGCTGTTAAAAAATAAATAAACTGTTACAAACATGTGGGGAAAAACAACGTTTCTTTTTTTGAACCACAGTCAACAAATCTGCCATTTGAATGCTAACAGCATAAAAACAGCTTATAACTGTAAAACAAACGGTAAAATCAAACCCTCCGCGTCCTCAGCCATGACTGTCACACTGAGGCCTCGCTGAGACACTGAGACAGCGCTGAAAGCCGCTGATGTCATCCTCCGGCATACAGTGGTGAGCATTTTTCCCTTTTCCTCAGGACAAATGCTATGTTTTTGGTTCGTTCTTTGAACTTTGTGAATTTGATTTACAGTGCACCCGATGCTGGTGCAGGAACTGATTTCCACTCCCTTTCTTTCTATCTGCATCAGCATAGAAAAGTACTGCATAAGGATTTTCACTTCCTGCAATCATGCTGCAATGTACACTAAAAAGTTTTTCTAAAAGGGGGGGGGAGCTCTAAACTTTCTAGCAGCTTTGTTATACTGTTACATTATACTTGTTTTCTGCGTCTGACAGAGTCGAAAGTGCGGAGCAGATTTGTTTTCCAGCACACGCGTTTGAGTGTTGTAAAATAAACAGAACATGCAGCTTAATATTGACAGTCACATCCTGAATGGAGTCTGAAGACATGTCACCTGTGCTGGAGATTGAGGAGATACATGTCACTGCTCCTCAGGCTGTGACACATGTCTTGTTGGACCGGTAAAGCTCCCCTTTGTCTCTCCCCCCCCCTCACTATGTTTCACAGTGCGGGAAAGGAACATGCTCCCTTTCTATGCGCTCCACAGCCTCCTTGTTCTCTCCTCTCACTGTAACACTCGAGTATTTCAGCATACCAATAACATGGACTGTGGGGGATCCTCTCTTCCTCACTGTGCTGCCAGCCACCCAGGTGTGACTGCATGTCAGGGAACAGTCTCCCTACAGCCACAATTACACTCTCTTCCTGACTTTGCAATGCCAGCCCCTCTTATTAATTCATGACTCAGATATTGTTGTTGCAGATATGCATACATTTGTTTCTATATATGCTTCTATGCATGAAGCATTAGTGTTTCTATAAAGTACAAAGCACAAGGCCAGTTTTTGCTATAGTGACACACAGAGGGATTAGGTGTGAGTGAGTGCAGGTTTAATGGGCAGAAAACAATGGGTTTCAATTAGAATTTTGATATCATTTATGATTATGACCCATTTACAGCCCACACCTGCAAAATGCACATTTATTTTTAAACATTTTCTTGTTCTTTTGTTATTTTTAATATAGAAAAAAAACATCAAATTCATCCTCAAATCACCTGCTGACAAAGTCATCCAAAGGAAGAAGATCTGATGATATATTTTTTGAGGCAAATCGTGTGTTTTATTTTTTTAAAGAGATGATTTCCTGGTGGAGACTGCTGTTCTTTCCAGTGGGCGTCAGGTGATTGACAGGGTGTAATGCAATGTGTGCACTGACATGAAAACACTCATCTCAGTCACAACAGACTAACAATAAAACAGAAATTAGATGAAATTATGACTTTTTGCAGACTTATTTTTGTGCAAAAGTGAATGGCAGTAAATGGCAGCTGCTATATTTAGGCAAGTCTCCCCAAACAGCTCCAAGTATGAGCAGTGTGGTAACCTAGATATACTGTAAAAAAATAACCCTAAATCTTAAAAAAAAAAAACATAAAATGTTCTGGTAATTATCTGCCAGAATACTATCTTATTCCTTTTACAGAAATTTATGGTAAAATGGCAATTTAAAAAAAAATATATATATATATATATATATATATATATATATATATATATATATATATATATATATATATATACACACACACACACACACACACACACACACACACACACACACACACACACATATATATATATATATATATATATATATATATATATATATATATATATATATATATATATATATATATATATATATATATATATATATATATATATATATATATATAGGAAAGTAATAATAAATTATACTAAAAAATTAATCTACTGTCTTGTTGTAGTTATTGTACTGGTTGTTCACTGCATCATCATTTTATAATAAAAGGAAGTGCTACTACACGTGTGTTGTTGGGTAAAGGCTCTGTTATTTTCTCACTTTTCCTATGTGAATGCATGCTCACAGCCGGATTTGAATTAATATGTAGTTTGGATCTGAGGCACAGTTTTAGTGAGTCAATATTGAACTGTGCTGACCTGCAGCACTTGTGCAGTCCCCACCCTCTTCACCCACAGTTCACAGTTCTGTCAGGTCAGAGCTGCTGTCACTCTCATACTGCAGGTGTCACAGGCCTGCCGGGCAGTGCAGGCCAGGGCAATCCAATAGGCTAAAACTGAATGAGATGTACAGTGTGCAGGGAGCATGGGGTTTATTTTAAATTCAGTTGGGGCAAATCAGACTCTGCTATATCAGGGTTGAAAATATTGGCTTGGCATATACATGAATTTAAGGAATAATACATTTCCCTTTCGCTTTGGCTGATTGGTGGTATGCCTAAAACACAGACCACCTGTAATAACTGGGATTTGTTAAGCTGCTGGAGGAGTAAAAAGCACTCTTCAATTAAAGGAGCATTACCAGGAGAATTAGTTCTCCAGCCTTTTTAATTCCACTGTATTTGGTAGAACAAAAAAGAACTGGAAACATGATAATGATACTCAGCTTCTTCCCTTATCCTGGGAATTTCCCTTACAGCAGGAGCAGGAAGACAGTCACTGATTTGCTGCAGGGCACATCAGTAGAGTGGGATGCTTGGTCATGCAGAAGTGAAGGTTGGTCCTGATTGCTCACTCATAATTTCTGAGAAAGGACATGAGATTAACAAGGTAAAAAACAAAACAAAACAAAAACAAAAAAACCTATGGGAGATGTTAAAATGCAAATGTGGGTGCACATAAATCAGGAAGGGTGAGAGAAGACGGGGCAGTTTGCTGCTGGGAGATGTGGAGGAAGGGGGTGAGGTGGAGTGGTGGAAGTGAGGGTGTGGTGGTGTGTGTGTGTGTGGGGGGGTCTGACATCGCCCCCACGGTCATAACAGCAAGGTCTGCATATGGGAGCAGCTGCTGTGCCCTCTGCTTCCTCCCTGGAAAATATGGCTGGAATATTAATTGCACTGCTAATTCTGCTTATCGCAGCTCTTCGTGATGCTAAGAAGGTCCAGCGAGCCCCCTTCACTTGCCTTTTAGCAATGATGATCTGTCTCGCCCAAGCAAGTTAGACCGCCTGAGAAATCAAAGCTTTAGCTTTGGAATGAAAAATATTTGGTGGATCAGACACAACAAAAAGCAACAAAAAGATCAGCTTGGTAATTGGGGGAGTATTTAGCACATTGTTTCACAGTTGGCTCCTCTCAGTGCTGAATTTATTTAAACATAACTGAAAAAAAAAGACTCTCCTCACTTTACTTTGATGCAGTCTGTTTCAGCTTCTACCTTTGGCAGCACCTCTGCTTCGGTCTCACATTGTCAGCTCAGTGTCTGTCATGACATCAGCCTGATTGGCTGCAGCGCACTTATAGAAGAGTTGGACTAATTTGAAGTAAACTCTGCACAAGTGGCTGAGTCGTTGTTTTGTGACCCTGTTTGTGTTGGATGAGTGCACCGTGTCTCTCTTGGGAGCAGCCTACAGGCATCCCACAGATCTGACACGCAGCTCCGCACACTCACAGAGACACCGAGAGAAAGGGAAAAAAGAAAAAAAAATATACACAGTTCCCCAAGAATCTTGGCTGAATATATTACACAGATATAAAAACTAACTTTATGACTTTTCTTTCTTTTTTTCTTGCAAAGCTACGGTCAAAATAAGTAAAGATTAAACATGTAATGTATTCAAGAGCATGCCGAAGAGGATCCAAGGTTTTGGAGATCGTAAATTTACACCTTATGCATTTCAGATTCTTTTCACAACATGTCAGGTACAAAATCTTACAAAAAGAAAACCCTACAAACCAGCACTTTGTGAGATTTGTGCTGATGTAAAAATTAAACTCCCCCTCTCAGTGACAACACAAGAATATCTTTGCGAGATCAGAAAGCATGCAGGACCTCTGTGACTGTTCACCCAAGGGCCTGCAAGGAATTTCGAACTCCCCTCCATCATATAACTGAAGCACCTCAGCACTCTGTAGGACCTCTAACATGACAGAAGGCGCCGAAATGTCAGAAGAAGCATAGAAGGAGGGATGTTGGTAAAAATAAAGGGAGGGGAGGGTGCGTGGACCCTAGGGATCTTGGGGAGGAGTGGTATATGCAGGGGAGGGGCGGGTAGGTCAGAATCAGTGAGTGCGAGTTTAATCTGATATGAGTTCATTCATGTAGAGGAGCTGGAGAGCCATGCAGAGAAGCAACAGTGATCTGCACAAATTATACACCAGTGAGAGGAGAAGACAGACAGGGGAGAATATACGGACGTGTGTGTGTGGAATTTAGATGATTTATGACAGACGAGGGAGATGAAGAAAAGAGGGTCCTTTGAAAACATGATAGCTGGAGTCATGCACAGGTAAATGTGTGAGGTGTATCCCAGCCGCTTAACCAAATAACACATTTAATGTATATGGAAGCGCGTGGTGTGTCAGCAGATTCAGAGAAAGAAGTGGTATGACAGAGGGAGATAAAAAGGTCTATGATTTGTGATCCATACAGGTGAAGATACAGTATCGCCTCCTCCTTCCTTCGCCCTCACCAAACAGCAAGGGTCACCCCTACTTTTCTATCTCCTTCCGCTCCACTGCATCCCCTCGTCATGCACTGTAATTAAAACCACAGGTGGGACCCGTAACACTGCCTGGCTGCTCCCAGCATGCAACAGGCACCATCTGGTTCAGAGGAAGGGTGTTTTTTTTTTCCTTCCAAACAGCCAGGGGTTAAAACATCAAAGGCTCAGATCTTTGATCGGACCTCAGCGGAGTCTAGAGCACAGGGAATAATATCCACTGTCTCTTGAATCTTTCTGCAACACAAAGCATGAAATGGGAATACAGGCTCAAGCTTGTAAGCCACCAGGTCAGCTACCTGCTATTCCTACAGGGACCTTTTACCATCACCTATACCTCCTTTCCGGATATCATGTTCTCTTAAAATGTCTGCCTGCAAACCTGTTAGAGAGCAGTCTCCAAAGACTCCTGCAGTGCTGATTACTTTTGCCTCAGTGCATGCTTTGCTAAAGCGAACATGCTCACTACACCTTGAAACATGGCAGAAATCATGAGAAAACATGCACCGTTTGGGTCACGGCACATCGCACAGCTTTGAATATGATGAAGTCTAATGTGTATTTGTATATTTTCCAAGGTTTGAGCCTTTTTGCTGAAACCATACAAACTTAATAATACTTTTATCCTTTCTTTTTTATTTGCTTGTAACAGAAACAGTGGAGACAAAAACGTTAAATGAATCTCGCTTTCAAATCAGTAAGATCGGAAATGAAAAGTTATGAGGACAAACATCTTCTGTATTCTGTCAGCCAGTCTAATAGAGCTTTTAAACAAAGCATTATACAGATGTCTCCAGACATACGAGATGACAGGCCAGTTTAGAATTATTCTCACTGACAGGAAAGTGTTACAGCACAGGATAAAAAAGCTCATTTGAGAACAGCGCAGAGGAGGACTGAGTTTTTACCTGGGGCGTTGGCAGATTGCAGATGTCTGCCTCTGCTCGCTCTGGTATGCACTGTGCATGTGCCGTTCACAGAACAACCCCCCTGGTAGAGAAATTCACTTAAAGTTTGGTCTCTGAGGAACAATAAAGACCCCAAACAGCGTGCCTAAATTTAAGCCAGCATGAAATCCCCCTGCTGCTCTTGGGTGGCTGGTTTGACTCCCCCCTCCTCTTTCAGTAATGTGACACAACGTTTCAGATGTCGCAATATAATTTGTGTTTTCATGTTAGTTTTATGTACCGTGAGGTTTAGAGCAACAGATTTCTCTCTCTCTCTCTCTCTCTCTCTCTGTGTGTGTGTGTGTGTGTGTGTGTGTGTGTGTGTGCGTGCGCATGGGTGTGACTGAGTTAACTCAGTGTCCTGATTATCTGTTGGAGAAAAGGGCCCGAAAGAGGAAGGTTTAGAGTTGACTGGAAACATGATAACATGATGAGCATTGATGCATTGTATAGCGTAAACCTTTAAAAGCACTAGTTATTGAAAAGACTAGGGCAGAGCGGGAGTGGCTTGTGCTGCAGTTTAGCAGCAATGGTGCATGATGAAAGAGGGTGGCAACAGGATAAAAGCCGTTTTAAACAAATGATACAAATACCAACAAAACATAAATCTAACCTCCAATAATATTAGATTCTTATAAACACAGCTATGTAGAAGTGAAATAACTGGTCATTCATGTGTCCCTTTCTTAATAATAATAGTAGCTTCACTGTAGGTCAGAGATTCTCAAGCTTTTTACCATGCCCCACTTCACTGGATGAAATCTGTTCACACCCAACGCAAAGCACGGTCCAGGAGTGGGGTGGGGGGGTGTACCCCTCGGTGGTGAAGTGGCGGCAGGAGAGTTTCCCTAGTCGCTATGCCAACGTATCTGCTAACGTTTCCTTGTTCAACGTTTGTTCTGCATGACTTTTCTCCCAGGTCATTCACGCCCCCACCTGTCACGACCCCATGCCCCACCAGTGGGGTGCGCCCCACAGCTTGAGAAACACTGCTGTAGGCTAACACAAATATTGATTCTTTATTGCTTCATGGATCATCAGCTAGCAACGATTGTGACTTTTGGAATCATTAGCTACAGCCACCAGAGCAAGGTTCTTGCAGCTTGCAACTTAAAAACGTCAGCGAGAGAGCATTTTTCAGCCAATGAATGAAGCTAACTTTATTAGCAATACAACAAAACCACTGAGCAGTTTTAAGCATTCCTATTAATTCAGTATTCACTTTACATTTACTAATCAGTCATTTTGTTACCTGAGTTTTGCTCCAATTGGCAAAATGGGCAGACAGAAATAAAATGTCAAAAGTATCTTTCATGTACTTGTGCAACAGTCGCCTGACCTCGGGTTATGCAGAAGAGTGGTTTATAACTTTTGAGTTGTGGAAATATGCACATTATTTTTAATTTATTCATTCAAAAGGACAAGAATGTGACAGCAGAGTACAAGCAGTGCCCGGTCCAGAAACATCTGCTGCGAACGTGACAGCCAATCTCTCCAGGCAAGGCCACTTGCCAGCACAAAGCTAATAAAGACACTCAGATTTAGACTGATGCTCAAACTGAGTATACGCAGACTGCAGTCAAGTAGCAAACAGTTGGTTTGCAACAGGTAACATAAGCAGAGATGAAAAGGCATGTATTATTTGACATATAGTAGGAAATGTTGCTCCTAAATATGGTAAATTTAAGTTTGCTGCAACATTTTTAAGTAGTTTTTAGTAGACTGGTCTTTACCAAGCTGCATAGGTCAATAGCCGCCAATTGAAATATTGGTAACTGGGAGTCACCTGACAACTAGTGCCACTAGTCAATTACAAAGTTTGTGCTGAATAAATTTGCTGTATATTGCTGTTTTCAAACTGTAAAAAAGATATACTGAATATCTAAGCAAGGAGACTACTTTTGCATATGCGAAATTCTTTTTAATATGCAAGTGGGAAAAAAAAATCTTTCAGTTCAGCCTAAGGAATTCTGAATTATGAAACGCAAGCTACACCTGTGGGATATCTGCGAAAATTATTTAGAAATAGCAAGCTTTTCAGGTTCACCTAGCACTAGAGCATACATACATGGAGAATGAGGGCCACTATTACCTTTTATGTGATCACTGACCTTGATCCAGATCTCTTTGTGGAGTGGGCCCATTTTCTCTGGTATTTCAGGGGAAGACTAAAAGTGACACATTCAACGGCACACTATCCATTAAGGCCAGGAGCAGCAGGGGTATTTTTATCAAAATGCAGCGCTTATTGATGGATTGAGATTCATGTCTCGCAGTTCAGATATGATAACCCACACTACTTGGCCTTCAGTTCACATCTCTCTCTCTTTTTTTTGCAATTCATTCCTCCCTCTCTCTCTCTCTTCACTTGTTCTCCCTCACACTTTCATCCTCACTCCATCATCTCCATCTGTTCTTTACCCCATGTGTCATATCTCTCTCTCTCCCCCACACCCGCCCACCTCCACCTCCCTCGCCTCTTGCTATTCTCCTCTCTCTCCCCTGTGTTTCCACCATTTCTTCACCTCTCCTTCCGTGCTCAGTGAGAAACTGCTGGAACTAGCAGCTCCAGAATTCTGATCAGCCACTTTGTGATCTAAGAAGCCTCGCCAAACCACCTTTCCGATTAATCAATACTTCCAATGGCTGTGGTTAACACCTGTAACCTCTGCATTACATGGAGGGAAATGTTCAGTCCTGGAGCAGAATAGCAAGCATCTAACTTATCCTGGCTACAGCCAAATCCTGCTCATTGCAAAACATTTTACCTACTGAGCAGATAACTTCTCAGAGATTAGAAACATGCTGGTCCCTCTCATTCTATCTTTCCACTCTCTCATTTATTTTGAGTAAGTGAACAAGTGAGTGAGTGAAGGAGTGAGTGAATGCTGATTTAAAAAAAAAAAAAGTATACCTGTGGGCTGTTTTTGTATCCGCTCCACCTCTATGGTTGCCATATGGATGCGTAAGGAAAGCGGGGTACACTTAGATGCTGTGATAGAGGTAAATGAAATTCAAACTCAAGTATCTAGGTCATTTGTAAGGCCCAAAGCAACTTCTCCTTCCCTCCCTGCCTGCCTTTCCCGTGTGTTGCTTGAATCTGTGGAACATCAAGGAGATGAAAACATGCCACATCCTGTATATGCAACATCTCACACAAGAACTGTGCTGCAAGCATGCCAGCATGGCCCTTGGAGTTTCTTTTGACAGGTTATATAGACAGAATAAGCTATTATTGTATTGTTTATTGTGTGTGTATATATATATATATATATATATATATATATATATATATATATATATATATATATATATATATAATATATCTGGTGGAATGAATGAACAAGCAAATAAAAAAAATTCTCATCAAATTAAGAAATAAATGGGATTTCATTTTGTTAAATTAATACATAAATGCTGTCTTAGACTGGGGTTTTTAGGTGCGTTGAGTCTAGCTAATTTTCTCTGTTGTTTCATGTTTTGTTTTATTTTAAATCTGCATGTGTTCCTCCCTGTTTTTTTTAAACCTTGTGTTGTTTCTTAAGCTTGTGGTTTTATATTGTATGTTTTTTTTTTCTCCTTGTGATGGTTTATGTTTCGTTTGGACTGGACCTTCCTTTTCCCTGCAGCACTCTTCGTCCATCTTCGGTACATTTTATTACAGTTTCTTTTGTTTATTTCACCTGCCTGTCTGATGTGTGTCTGCATTTGGATCCTCCTTTTTCAGGTTATACTGTTTATAATAAAACTGCTTCAGTTAATATTTTGACAAAGAAAAACAAAACAAGCAGAAAACACCCGTATTCAGCGTTTTGTACAAAAATATACATAGTTGGAAAAGTTTCATACATTTACAGCAGGTATTAACCACAAATCAGAATATGAATGACTGAAAAGTTGCATTTTTTTTTTTTAAAGCAAAACAAAATATCCATCCATTCATAGTCCAATAACAGAACACTGCTCAGGTTGAGATTAGGCAGGCCATTCTTCCCTGTTACACCCCTCCTGGTCACACGGTTATTGCCCATGTGAACACTGAAGTCCCCCAGTGGGACACTGGAGTCCCCTACTGGGGCAACTTCCAGCACAACACCAAGGGAGTTCAAAAAGGCTGGGTACTCTGAACTGTCGCTTGACACAAAGGCCCAGATGACAGTGTGGACTCATTCCCCAACCCAAGGTTACAGGGAAGTAACTCTCTCATCCACTGGGGAAAACTCCAATGTACAGACACTGAGCTGGGCGATACAAGTATATCCACCCCTGCTCAACATCTCTCTCCACGTGCAACTCCAGCCTGGAACAGAGTCCAGCCCCTCTCCAGTACCTCTCAGTCTCACACAAAAGCTGTGGCTCCTTCCCCACCAGAAAGGTGAAATTCCATGTCCAAAGAACCAGTTTCCAGCAGGTGGTGGGTCCATCAGAGAGACAGGGTCATACGGCTACTTTGGACCATGTGGTTCCTTTGGACTGAGCCCAGCCCCGTGAGTTCCCCTGGGCCATGGCTCCATATTTACATTGTTCATAGGAATCTTTTAAAGTAAAACAAAAACAATTCAATAAAATGTGCTTAAAAAATATTTAAAGTGTTCAGTAGTTGCCAGCTTTGAAAAGCTGGCAATGTGTCTGCTGAAGGCCCGATTGACAGCTCTCACATCAGCCCACATGAGCCATAATAACTGGCCAAACTGAGTGTGGTTTTAACTGAACCAAACTAGTGAAACAAAATCTCTCTGTAAGAACAGTCTACAGTTTGAATTAACACTGATGTGGCTGGATGGCTCAGTAACTCTAATTTTACATCTTGAAGTCAAAAATCAGCCAGATTCTGGGTGGTGCATACTAATGTTACAATGTGAGAGAACGTGTGTGTATGGAATTACTATGAATATGTCCTGTAATTATGACACAAGCACACACGACAACTTACACAATTATATCTGGAGCCATTCTGAGCAAGATGTTAGGACTGAAGAGAGATGGTCTCTTGAGCCTTGATTATCCATGAATCCCAGCTGTCTTTAGTGAAAGCTCTGGTCACTGCAGAGGCGAGTCTTTGTGGCAGTCCATCAAAAACAAGCCTTAAGAGAAGATCCACTTGTGGGCTGAAGGCACAGCTCGCAAGCTGTAGGTTGTTCTAACACCTCTCATGCTAATGTGCTCTTGATTTATAATGTTATAGTGTCAGAGGAGGAGTCTTGCTATAGCTGCAATGCTTCATTAAGCCTCAATTTCTGGTTAGTATTTAATGACTAAAGTACACATTTCAATACCAAACAACCTACTTCAAGCTTATTATTTAACATGTATGGATTATTTAGAAGCAAATCTCTGAATTGCTAAATGTCTTTAGCAACAACAAAAATTCTATGTTCATCAGCTGGTGCCTAACTTGTTCTACTAAAATTGAAACAATAGTGTAAATAAGAATACTGGGCAGAACTGAACAGCACAAAGTTTATATCCAGTGTTAAAACTGAAATATTGACTATTACTGCTTTAATGAAAAACCCACTATAAACCACTTTTAAGCCAAATATTTTGGGCACAACGTTAACCTATCCATTGATGAATAGCACTGTACCTTGTTATGAGTGTTTAAGCAAATATCAGAAATTCAGTCATAATAAAATGTTAATTTAATCGAGATATATTTATAATGACATGCCAAATCTGCATAATACAACTACTCAATCACCAGGAACTTATTAAATCATTGCTTTTCACTGACTCGCATTGCATTCTTACCGATTCAGGAGAGTAATTTTACTCCTTATTAAAATTCACGATTTACCTCTTTTTGGGGTTTTATCAGCCTCTGTGGTGATACAGAGGGAGTTAGCCAAAGCATAAAAACAATTGCAAGGAAATGCTGCAACTGAAACATTGTTTACATGAAACAAAGATCACAGCTGTTGTAGAAGTTTGTTTAAGAGCCTTCTGTTTAAAGAAAGATGTGCCAGTTCACAGTGAGAGGCTGAACATTGTTAAAGAGCCACATACAATCTACAGTGTACTTTGCATTTGTCTGATATTATTGTTTATAACTGGCCAAAGATATTTCAGAGACATTAAAATCATATTTACAGTATACTTTAGTTATATTTAGGAAAGCTTTGAGCATCTGACCAGAGAGAAGTCCACTGGGAAGCAAACAGCCCCTTCTTTACTTACCTGTAACCTCAGGAATCAAAAATGCATTGCAGCGATAAACACGTTATAGATTTTGTGTTTATTGAGGAAAAACTCCTCTTTCCCAGACAGTTACTACTAACATTAAAAACTACCATTTTCACCATAAATCTCCACTGAATGCAACAAGTCCGGGCAAGTTTCTTCTGTGATAATGAAAGGCAGGCTGGGAAAGTTATAGGCTATGTTGTGCAAGTGTGTACAAAAACTAATTTATAGCACTTTATCATAAAGATGCACTGAGTATCACAAGCTGATGATATATAGCTAGAGTGAATCTGAGGGTGGAATTCTCCTTTAATGTCAGTGGCAGAATCAGTGTGCCTCTCATCCATTTACCTGGATCTGGGCTGTTTTCAGCACTCATAGATCACTGCTGTCTTCCTGCATGGTTCCTCAGCTCCTCTGCCTGGATGCATTTCTATCAGATTAAAGATGTCACCCCCCCCCCCCCACCACACACACACACAAACACACACACTTCCCCACCTCTACACACTCCCTTCCCAACTCACCACATCCTCACACCCAGCTCAAGTGGCAACCTTTGTGGCTAAAAAAATGAAGTAAGTGAAGAAGTGTCTAAAGCTGCACTTCCTAGATTGGCCACTTGAGGCTGGTTCCTAAAGCCATTCAATCCCTTTAGAGTCCTCCAACACTGAAATTAAAAGCTTTAGAGCAGAGATACCCCTGCATAAAAGTGGTAAAGTAATTTAGGTTGTTTTACCCCTTCCTAACAAGCAACATTAAAAAGAAAAAAGAATCACATCCATTTAAATTTTTTTTTTTTTTTTTGTATGGCTTATAGCTTATCAATGGGCTGCTCTGACTGACAGCTGGATACTTACACCATTAGCTGTGGCTGATAACTACACTGCATTGTCAAAAGTATTCACTCACCCATCCAAATCATTGAATTCAGGTGTTCCAATCTTTTCCATACCTACAGGTGGATAAAATCAAGCACCCAGGCATGCAGACTGCTTCTGCAAACATTTGGGAAAGAATGGCTCGCTCTCAGGAGCTCAGTGAATTCCAGCGTGGTGCCGTAATAGGATGTCACCTGTGACGATTGAGAAAATTCCTTGTTTCTGAATATTTGATAAGTGTTCTTTTTTTTTTTTTTGTGAAGGAATACATCACATTAGTTTACATTTAAAACATCTGAAACATTTAATATTCAAGAATCAGAAGATTATACATGTACATGGGCCCTCTCGGTTCAGGAAATCACAGGCCATAAAAATGATTGGCTGAGACCCCTCCCTGAGAAGAGCAGAAATTCTGGGCTAAGCATAACACTTTATACTATCTCTATGCACAAGCAAAACAGATACAGAGAGCCATGGTTTGGCCTTCGTCATTGGTCCAGTGGCTGTTTCTGGCCTCATGGCACAGGCTTCTTCCAATCAGCAATAAGAGCTCTGTAAAAGAAACACCTGCCTTCCTGCACTCAAATGTCCCTAATCATGACATGGCAGTTTTATTCTACCTAGTAACAGGGTGCGGTGACCTGCACTCACCCTCCTTAGACACAGATGTACATGGCAAAACCTTCAAGGATAAGATAAACATATTTTCCTGAGACCGGGAAGACCATAAATAAGATAAACATGTCTCCCAAAGGCCGTGGAGTTAGTCTGGCGACTACTGGTCCACTATCCGTCTGCTCTCTGCTCTCTGTCTAATTTAATTATTTATTTAATTATCTATTATTTGCTTGCTACTTTTTATTAATTTACTGCAATTTACCCTTAAGCATTATCGTTTTGTTCAGAGAGTAAAAAATAAAACCCAACATATTCCACAGTTAGCTGTTGTGGTATTATGACAAAGTGGAAGTGTTTGGGAATGATAGCAACTCAGCCGCAAAGTGGTCAGCCATGTAAAATGACTGAGCACAGAGGTCATCAGCTGTTTTATGAAGCTGTTGTAGCTGCAGTGGGTGTAGTGACATCATATTAAACCCTATGGATTAAGAATGGGATGCCACTTAAGATTACATGTGTGTGAAGGCAGACGAGTGAATACTTCTGGCAATATAAAGTATCTTCTAGACTTTACCTGAACTAGTTCACTGAACTGGACTATGCATGTTTTGGAACCATTTAAATGCAATTACATGAAAATGTTTTTGGCTTGCTGTGCAGCTAGTGCACTAATAGGCAAGAAACGGCTTCACTTTTGCTGGGTGAGAATCCAGCATTTCATCTGTATACTTAGCACTAATTTCCAGTTATCTGTTTCCATATTGTGAAAATACAGTCTGTTGTTGCACCTTGCTAACCAAGCTGGCTAGCATTAGCATTTTCATGTAAATAGTTACCCTTCTGTCAGATACTGTTCATCTGCTCTAATAGTTTTTTGGAAATTAGATTCTTGGTGCAAAAATAAAATTTTATGTCTGTCTAACTGTGTTATCTTTGGCATTTTTCATATATTGAGCTAAAGAAACAGGAAAAAATTTTGTGACAGGCTGCAGAAATACAATTTAAAATTCGTTCTCTGTTATGTGTAGATTCAACACTAGACCACTTAAAAATTACAGGAAAGTCTGGCATACAGTAAAAGCAAACATCTTCCAAACATACATACTGTACGCACAAAAAATAAGCCACAAAGCGAGCTAGTGTCTGCTTACCGTGAGTGTGTCAATCACACCTTAGCAGTAATTACTCCTTGTTTGGCTGATTACAATGCCGTGAGGCTGACATTGATGGAGGACATTACTTGATCAATACTGAGCTTACAGTTCCACGTTTCACCTGGAACACACTATAAATATGCATGCAATCCACAGTTATGCCCACTAATTATGCTAAACGGTACAACACATCATATTGGAGGCTGAGGGTTTACACTCTGTTTATATCACGCCCTCTGCAATGACTTTATTCGTACAGAAATACTTCCCCGCCTCTGATGTTATTTTTATTTGTGTTCAGTGAATAATGCAACACCACAAAAATCACAACCTAAAGTTACTTCACAGTGTTTTTTCATTTCCCAAACATACTTGTCAATAGCTCAGTAGCAGGTAACTCAGTCTGGGAAGCTTATTTCCATCCCAGACAGAGATGGTAGCTGGAAATAAAAACAGATTGTGGCAGTTGACAGGTGGAATGAAAAGTGGGTAGTTTCCTTGATGTGGAAAAGGCTCAGAAGAACTAAGATCAAAGTTTCGAATGACTTTTAATATTTATCCAAGAAAAATATTTCGGAAAACATCAGTAGTTGTTTTTCCCCTTTCATTGTAACTGTTTACTTTGCAAAAGGGCCAAAAAAAAATGCAGTTTCATTTTAAACAGCATTCACTAATAGGGATTCTTCTGAGCAAGCCAGTTAAGGGAGGAACAGTCCCACTTTTTAATTTAACATTAGGGAAAATATACTGTATGTAGCAAGTGTGGCAGAGCTCACATGCAAGCAAAGTTGCCTGTTACAACAGGATGCATCTTCTCTCAGTTTTTTTGTTTTTTCAGGAAAAGTGGCAGTGTCAGAAAATAGAGATGATGGAGCTAAAATAATTTCTGCACATAGTTTATTGACTTTCTGAACTTCGATTATGGCTGCAGCGGGATTGGGGAGGAGGTGGTGGTGAAGTGAAACTTCATAACATTTACATTTTTCCCTCATTAGTCACACATTTTATCCAGACCTTGAGAATGAATTAGGCTGCCAACTAAATCTTATTGATTTCCACCCATTCCCCCTGAAATGATATAAATTGTATCACTCAAGCATAATGCAGGGGCATCCAGCAGATGTGGATTCACAATGCATATTTTAGAAGAGAATGTGCACACGGGAGAGGAAGAGGTGTGGGTTTGCGCGGGAGATCGATAGTTTTGCTCGTGGTTAAGGTTGTGGCACAGTGAAAAATCTGGGACTGCTTTTGCACAGAGCCTTAATGGTTAAATGTTGCAAAATTAATGACACCTTTGAATAAGCGTGCTCTAATTATAACCACTTGATGATTCATTTATAGTAAAGTAAGAAAAATGAGAAATGGCACATTACTCTGTAGCGTTTGGTAAGGAGTAAAATACTAATGAAAACTCTAATACAGAGCAAATGTCAGGTTTGTGTGTCAATATTTCAAATTAAAGTGCTAAGTCCTTGGTTTTATTCTGTACTCTGGCTGTGCATTTCTCCACTTCTTTTTTTTAAGTTTCTCTCACTGCTTTCCATTTCAAGTCGTAGGTGATATTCCCTCGTTCCTCAATGGATTGTCATCGACTGTCATCAACTGCAGCGGACCTTGAACCAGATACAAGATGAGGGATTTCTCTGCCCTGACTATGTGTGTGCGTGGCAGGCAGACTGAGAATGAGCCTGAGCTGGAGGACGGGAAGCACAAAGCACCGTGTCTGAGGCCTACCAGGAGACCTCCGATAGCCAGTGCACCGTGTCTTAAATCTCTACCCCTGTGCCATCTCCCCTCATGTTCCCAGACACATTCTCGCCCAAACAACAGCCTATTCAGACACAGAGGGCCGAGAAGCAGCTGGTAGGTTATAGAACTGTGTGGATGGAAACATGTGCTTTATGCTTCATTGACAGCAATGTTTTTCCTCAGCTGCTCTTCATTTTATTTTATATTTATGTGTTTTAGACTTTTTCTTTCTTCTTTTCTTTTTGCAGCATTAGCAAAAGATAATAGTTCCTGCTGTCAGAAAGGTCGCTTGAGCTCCATTCAGTTTCTTTATGTTTTTATTTTCAACATTTTTTAAGGAAGGTGATTTTGTTGGGGACCCCAACAGATGGAACTACAACTGTAAAATATGGTTCTTATTTCCAGTGTGAGGAGTTACACACAAGGAGTTTTTTGCCATTGTTGGTTTGATTCACATAATCAGACCACTCAGCTTGTCACACACCCCTTATTTCCACTTTCAGGGTTATCATTGAAAAGGAGGACATTTTTTAGCCAAACTGCCATCTAAACTAAGTGGAAACAAAGCAAAACCGACACACAAAGCTTCCAATCGGGACATGAATCACTTTCTCCTGTTTGACAGTCTTGTGTTGAACACCACCTCCTCCTACATCCTTTTACAAGCGTTCTGTTGCTGCTGCCTATGCGTCAAGGTACAGATGCGCGCGTATTTCTCATGCGCCAGCAACTTCTGATAAAACTGCAGTATTTGACGCCTTAGGAATGATAACAGGTTTAAAATATGGTGGTAAAATCCAGACAGTGGTTTACACCTTAAGTGTGAATGACGAAATGCCCATGACAATGATTGACTAGCTTTTATGACTATAAGTGAGTGCCACCTTCAAGTGCTGTTTGGATCAGCTTTAAATGCTTTGGATTTCTGCCCCGTTCAGACAACAAGTTGTAAGCAACAAGTTGTTTCTAGCATATTTCTGAGAAGCTTTTGAAGTCTAACCCCAAATATCAACTAGTTACCAGTTAAAGACTGCCCTTTGTGGGTCAACTCTGCCCCTTGCTTCCTGCATTTGGGTCCCCTTGTGCATTTCAATCATATTATAGCATTAGCTTTTAGTAACAGGTGATTTTTAAATCATTATCTTTAGTGTTATTATGCAGGGAACACTGGAGAAGTACAGACAATGTCAGCAGGACACAAGACTTTTACACACACTTAAACAAACTGCAAATGCCGCTGAATTTCAGAGAACAGCAAAGGGAAGTCCCAGTGTAGTCACGCTGAAGCATATAAATCTGTGGGGCAGCATCTCAGGCAAAACCATGAGGTGGCATCTTTTGTCCTGAAGGTGATGACAGAAGTGTTGGATGTGTTCATCAGTGTCTGTGTTCTCACTGTTGGCTTTCCCTGCACCTTGCAGCCTCTGCCTGTGCTCTGCCTCCTCCCTGAGCGCTGCACAGCTGTGGGTGTCGATGGTGACAGGTCAGCTAATTAGAGCAATGCTGTTTCTGTCCGGGGCTGCTGCGTGGACGAGCACATGACTCGTCCACACTCATCCAGACCTTTGGGCCCGTGCAGGCACCCGTGTGCACATGCACGTGCACAGAGCGAAACATGGAGAGATGTTCAGATCCACACAGGCCATATAGCAATACATTCTTGAGCCTTCAAATATAAACGTAATATAATATAAGCTAGTTATTCTGTAAAAAAGCTGCATTTATTTTTTGGGACTAAAATAGATTTTGCACAGAAACTGAAGGGGCCTATATTAAAACTATGAAAAGCATGCTCTACTAATGATATGACTGAGCAAACAATTATAATATTAAAGTCATGTGTACCCTGGGCATCCATTTCCCAATTTGGTCTCCAGGGGCACAACAACCACCATGACCTCTTCCATCTCACAGAGCTCATCTGACCTCCCTGAGTGACAAAGCTTCGTCATAACCTGACACCTTCCCGTGCCACACAGTTTGACCCATTGCCCCAAGCAATGACCATACTGTAGAGACAGATGGAAGCAAGCACATGCTGATGCATACAAACGCAAAACTTTCAGTACTGACACACTTGTATATTCAATTCCAAAAGCATATACTGTATGTAGACATCTCTTTGAAAAAAATCATGCACCATTCACATTAACCTTTACCACATCTTGGTACTGGATGCAATACATCTGGTACATCAGATCTTTACATGCTCTATTTGGTGTGAACTATTGTTTAACACTGTCAAATGCACTACTGAATGCGGTCCATTTGACAATGGTGTATCCATATTGCTGCAGTATCCAGCTCTTTCTGAGTTACTGCCAAGGGAGGTCTTAGAGGTGAGCTTCCTTTTTCTCAGATAAATTGCTTATTTTTCCTCCTCCTTCCTCCATGAACTGGACCTTTTGCCCCAGCTGGGCCTTTTGTGACTCCAGAGTCATCTACTTTTATTGCAGTTAATGCTCCAAGGTACAAAATAGCAGTGATGTACAGGGAGTTTCTAGTCCTGGCACCCAATGTAAGTGCCAATCAATTTTTAATCACACTCGAATCAATAGTAGCAACCTATTTCTTTAAATTAAAAAAACAACAAAAAAACACAGATGGACAAATGGAAAACAAATATAAGATCTAACGCTTTGACTGTAATTGAATTGATCAGTGATTATCCGCATTTCACCATAAATTGCTGTAAACAACCCAGAATGTGTTTAATGACCATCTTATGTGAAATATTTAAATATTAATTTGAGCACTTTTTCTTTTTATATATGCTGCAGCAATAAAGTGAGATTAAAGGGTCTATTTGAGAGTTTTCTTTTGTACTTGTGTTTAATGGATTGGGGAACTTTTTACGACCTGCACTTTGTCCCTTTGTAACAATAGCAATGTTGCCTATTGCTTTACTCGCTAGCTCATAAAATCGCGCGTTTGACTGCTTAACAGAGCAAAAATCCAAATGGGCCTGATAATTCTAGAAATCTAAAATTTTGTGTTGTAATACACATCATGCTATAAGACCCTCGTCTCACCGGCATCTGTGTCAAAAAAAAAAGATTTCCCACTTCTAAACCGATTTCCCCATCAACACCCCTCCCTAAGGTGTGTTGATCTACAACGTATATGACTATTTGTCTTGCATGAAAATATGTAAATGACAAGTCTCGCTTTAAGTGGCTGATTGTGAAAAAACAACAGCGCTGCAATAAATGAGTGGCATATGGTTCCAATCGTCCCTTTGTTGGCAATTTCTATACACAAGGCAATATATATAGGTGGAACTGCAGAGGCAGCAGAAACCTTAACTGGAGCCTTATGCTACCTTCCTGTAATGACAAAATGAAGTTTTGACTTCAGGAGTTTTGCTCTGTGTGTGTGTGTGTGTGTGTGTGTGTGTGTGTGTGTGTGTGTGCGTGCACGTGTAGGTGTGTGTGTGTGCATAAATGACTGTTGTGTAAGTATGAACAATCTGTGAATGACATTCCGTACAGTGCTTTTCACCCTCCGTGTTCAAAGTAAAGTATTTCTTATTTTGTTTGTCTACTAAAGTGTACAAAGCTCCATTATTACTGCATCTCGACTGTAACCTCGGCGGCTGCGGCTCACTAAGTGCCAAGATGTAAATGCTGTCCAATGAGTCTCAACGATATGCAAAGCTCCACCGTTAATAATTCATGTCTGAGTTTACAAATGGCACTGTTGCGCAGAGACGAATCAGTCGAGTCGTTGAAATGCTGTTTGGAGGAGATGAAAGTTTAATTCCTGTCCTAGATTACTCCTCCTCATATCTAAGCAGGCCCATTATTTTGCCTCCACCAATGTTTTCCCACCCGCTGTAATGGGAAATGAGGGAGACACAGGCTGCAGTGATGGGACAAGGCCGGTTGTGTACTCACTGAGGATCCTCCCTGATAGCTGACAGCTGGGGTGGCTATTTGCATCACTGTTAGAGGGAGTGTCCCGTTAGGCCACAAGCTGCCGAAGGGGAAACATGGCCAGTACTGTACATACAGCGATATCTGTGCGGATGCTGGATGAAAGACGGGGAGAGACGACGTGCTGCAAGGTATCATGAACTGGCATACTGACAACATGTCATTTTCCTTAAGTCATTTTGTGTGTTATCACAACACATTTTTTTTTGCTTGTGCAGTTTTGATTAAAGACTTGAGTAAAGACCCTTTACCCCAATCATCTTCTTTATCACATGTAAAGAGCTGGGGAACGAGTAGACATGCTGATGATGAAACTAAAGCCTTCTTAAGTTGTAAATTGAAAAAATGGCCCAGAGGCTTACGTGCTGTTGCTAAGCCTGTGGCAACGCTTTCCACATATGGGCTAATAAATAAAAGCAGCACATTTAACTACAACTAGAAATTATTTGGCATTTGAAACAATGGCACATTCATCCCATTTGTTATTTCATTTTCTTAATTTCTTGTTGCCAGCAGTTTGCTGATTTACCTAAAGGCCTATTTTTCATTAGCTATAGCTAATAGCTAATTTTAGTTTAACCATATCTAGCTGACTTTTTTAATGTCCCCGAGTGACTGGTTAAAAAGGAGAACCTTGTAAAGGTCTTAAATATGCACATTACCTACCTGTTTACTTTCATGTAAAAGAAACCGTTACAAATGCGACACATCCCATGCAATATTTTGTCATAGCATTGCTGCTGAGCTTTTAACACCACAAGAAACGGACCTTTATAGGTGAAAACTCTCCGCTGCGTTTGATAAATGCAGCGATTCTCAAATATCCAGTGTTGTCAGCTGGAGAGACAAAAAAACCCAAAACTTTTTGAATTGTGTGAATTTGATGGTCAGTGCCATGCATTTAAATAAATTATAACCATCGTCTTTATTTGCAGCCTCACTTCCCAATATGCCAGATAAACTGATTTTGCACTACTAAAGGGCTCTGTTTGGCTTCACACACATTTTCCAAACCTTGAAGAGATCTCTGTGTGCCTGTGCGTGGGCTCCTGTAGATCAGTATGCTGCTGTTGCAAGTGAGGAAGTGTTGTCAAAGGCTCTGAAAAGCTCTTTGATAAACGCTGAGGGCCACCACCCCAACTTTCCCTATCTCGCTCTCTCTCCTGGTTCCCCTCTCTCTGAACTTGCAGACTTGGAGAAGTGAATCAGATGCGATCAAAGGTTTATTTGAATTGTTTCTTTGCCTCGAGGTCTGAGGTCAAAACATTTCTAGTGATAGCAATGTTCCAGATAAGAGAGTATAAGGTGAGTGTCTTAGCTCTTCAACTCCCATAACCTGCCATTTTTCTTCCTCTACTTTATGATACTGGATCTTTGGATACAGAGTCTCGCAGGTACTTCAAATATGTGTTAAACTTTAAAGCAAATCTGAGGCATTGCTTCACCGTGAAACTGAGCACACGTTGTAACACACATGGATCTAATTTGACACCTCGGGGACTCAGTATCAGAGAATGCTAAAAAACAATATGTTCATGCGGTATATCATAAGCAACTAACCAACAACATATGGGTATATTTTTAGTCACATTTCATACTCCATAATGTCATGTCGCATCTGTCACCTGAAAGCAGGTTCAGCAACTGATTATGCTAGACTGAACCATGTAGGTTTGGTGCAACTCCAGCACATGAATGATGTATAATGATAACTGCTACATCATTTTATTTTGCCATCCCATATCATATATAACGACTAGATGCTGCAAAAAAGCACAAACTGCTGTTCACTGAACGTGCGCTGACACCTCTCAAGACAGAAAATAAAGCATTCACACTACAGCTGCTTAACAAACAACCTTACAACTGTGTTAACAGTAAGCAATGTGTGATAGTACATATTCCAACTGAGTCATCGCGCACACTCTTTTATGCTTTGGTCAGCCTGTTCTCACACCAAAATGCTGCTGTTTTGTCAGAAGCTGCTGGTGTCTGTCGCGACACACTGGCTGTAACAACAGCGAGACCAGCTTCACTTCTATAGAGATGCTTGTTCAGAGCTCTTTGGCGCAAGCTTATAGTGTAGTGATAGTTTAGGGAGAATGTGTTTAAACTCAAACCACAACCCTAATTAAATAGTTGTGTTGTCCAAAGCTAATTAACCCGCAAGTAACAGCACAAAACACAGATTTTCCAAATGGGACGTGAACCGTTAATTGCCAGATCTGCCATTTAGGCCACGCCCCTCGTTTCCAATCCATCCAATTCAGTATTAAAATTAAATATATTACAGTGATAGTTGAACGATCGCTGCACTGGTGTGCCTTATTCCCACGTTTTGTTTCCTTAGCCACTAGATACCCGCTAGTGGCTTAGCAGGTAGTCAAAATCTGCTGTGCTGCATGAGTCACTAAAGCAACAGCTAAGATTATCTATTGGTGTTCAAAACTCCAGCAATATTTTGCCACTAATCCTTGCACCCTCTATCGCTACCTGCCCACTTGTCCTTGGGCAAGGCACTAAACCAAATCACCATACAGCACAGCAGCTCCACTGGTGTGTGGATAAGTGAATAAGAATCACATTGTAAAGCCACTAAGCTTAAAGGCCCTTATGGTGCAGACCATAAGGTGCACATGCTTGTTGAATCACTGTGTGTTGCACACTATAGTACAGCGAAACTTCAAACAAAAATCCATCCATGCTTTTAATAAGTTTTTAGTAGAAAAGGGGGTGAATGGCTTATATCACCATCAAAACAGCATTATAGTTTTATTTTACTTATTCATATTTAATCACATTCTATTTGTAATTGTATTTATTTAACTACTGACATTTTAAAACCTCAGTAACCTCAAAAAAAATAATAAAGGAAAGCTCCCTATTATCTGGTCAGGTGGTGGTGGTGGTGGGCGGGTGTTGGTGTTCCACACACAGCAACAGCCCATGTTCTGTGAGAGCTGTCCAGAATAACCAGGGAATTACCACTGGATCATTTGGAAGATGAAGGGAGGAGAGCATGTTTTTCATTCACCTTCCACATCTCAGAAATTCCCAGATGGTGTGGGGAGTCAAACTGGCAACCTTGCAGTCACAAACCTTCCCTACAAGCCTGCAGGCACAGCTGCCTTCCTTTTTGATTGGTAATTTCTTTCTGTAGAAAACTGGGTGCTTCTAAACATAAAGAGCACTCCAGATGTTTGGAGTGTCATAACACAACAATGCAGGTGGTAGACTGACAGCGAGGTAGAATTTGCTCCTCGCCACTGCCAGCAAGTATCTTTTGTCGATACCCCCCCCACACACACACGCACACGCACGCACACACACGCACACACACACACACACACACACACACACACACACACACACACCGAAAGGAAGGCATTTTTCATTTGGTGCCACTGGTTGGTTCAAAATACACAAGAACAAAACTCGTGTTTGTGCACGTATCCACTTTATTTTCTCATATAGTTTCATTTTTCAGACTTTTAACAGCCATCACAGTTGTCATAGAGACCACATGTTTTATAGGCTTCACACCATTATATGATTTGCAAATCTTTCATAAAAGCTGCTATTGAGAATGAAAAGCCTGATAAACTATCACAGCTCTTTTAAATCCATGGCTCACTTCTCACCTCATTTGTTTTTTCTCACCCCCCCCTTTTTTTTTTTTTACTGTTAGTCACGCCTCAGTCAGTATGTGCTGCATGAGCCATGAACATTGCACACTTAGTGGTAAGGCAAATCAATGCAGTCATGCACTAAATCAACACATCTAATGTTGTTCCATGTCAAGTGCGGTTGTTGTCAGTGTCAGGGAGTCAGCAGAGGGAATATAATATACTTATCATGTGTCTTTGGTAGGCCTATCATTGTTACATTAAAAGGCCTCTGTCCTTCTATCTCATTATCACCAGAATATCATCAAATTACTACCAAATGAATCAACTTAAATAGGCAAATTTGCAGTTATTGCCATCTGAAAATTCAGGTAATCAGCACAAACACTGTGCTAGTTGATCATCACTTTTGTGCTTGCACATGAAAATAAAGTCACATACTTGCATTTCATTTCCAGGCAGGATGAATAGAAAAAGATCACAAAGAGGATTTATGGATGTAATGAAGGAGGACATGCTGAAAAGGTTGGTGTGACACAAGAGGATGCAAGGGATAGGGTGTGATGGAGACAGAGGACCCCTAAAGGGAACAGTTGAAAGAAGACTTGCATATGTCTATACACACACACACACACACACACACACACACACACACACACACACACACACACACACACACACACACCTTTGAAGCAACTCCTTTTCACTGCACTTGCCATGTAGCTGTCCTGGTCGACTCTCTTTTAGGTTGATTTCAAACAATAAAGTGGCCCTATTGCGACTAACGTCTCACATTGTTATCAAGGAGGTGTGGTGTCTGCCGATGGATGGTAAATTACTTATGTATAATAATAATGTATAATAGTACAGAACTATGTTTCATCACAGACAGATCAATAATCCTGTGGAAGGAATCCAAGAAATTATTCTGGAGTTCAGCCTATATGGTTCAGAGCCAGTGATGCCACAGGCAAACATGCGAGCCTTGAATTTAAAGAAAAGACTTCACCCAGACCACAGTTATTACTGCATTTTAGCACATAACGAGCCCTTGAAAGACAGCATGCCCTCGCTTTGCTAGAGGAATACGCTGTTTTGTCTAGACACGTTAAAATTTTTATGCTTCAAAATAAAATTTATGCTCTGTTCTGAGAATAAATATTCTTCTTGTGTATTTGAGTAAAAAAGAGGGTGAAAGGAAGAGAAACTGCAAGTGTTGCTTGACAGTATTTTAGGAATAACAGCCAAGCTGTATAATTTTAATGACTGTTTTTTTATTAATATCCACAAGGAAGCATAAATTTAGGGATTAACTATGAAATGTAAACTTTGAGGACTCACTGGACTCTGGCAAATAGCTTCCAATCTCTATCCCTGTTTATATTGCCAGCCATACAATGGGGGAAATAATTATTTGATTCCCTGCTGAATTTGTAAGTTTGCTCACTTGCAAAGAAATGAACGGTCTCTAATTTTTAATTTTAATGTAGAGAGACAGAATATTAACCAAAAATCAAGAAGAAACACATTACATAAAAGTAATAAATTGATTTGCATGTCATTGAGTGAAATAACTATTTGATCTCCAAACAAAACATAACTTTGTAGTTGGAGGAGAAATCTTTGATGGCAAGTAGATCAGTAAAATGTTTCTTGTAGTTGGGCACCAGGTTTACACGCATCTCAAGAGGGATTTTGGCCCACTCCTCTTTACAGAAACTCTTTAAATCCTTTAGGAATTCTGGCGCCCACCAACTGGCTGTTTGCCCATGTTGCACACAGATTACAATCAATCGTTCAGCCAATTACGGATAGTCCTAATCTCAATTCATTATGTGTATAAAGCACACCTCTCCGCTGACTCAATTTCTTCCATTCCACCACCCTCTCCACCAAAACGGGACAAGTCAGGGACAAGATTGTAGACCTACAAAGGTCTGGAATGGGCTACAAGTCCATCAACAAGAATCTTGGTGAGAAGGTGACAACTGTGACAAAATTATTTGGAAATGGAAAAAATATAAAATGACCTTCAATCTCCCTCAGTCCAGAGCTACATGCAGGATCTTGCCTCATGGGGTGAGGACGGTGATGAGAAAGGTGGTGGATCTGCCCAAATCTATGCAGGAGGAGCCTGTTGATGATCTGAAGGCAGTTGGGACCACGGTCCCCACACCACATCCCCACTGAAGAAGGCACACGTCTTAAGTTTGTCAGTGAACATCTAAATGATTCAGAGAAGGTTTGATAGAAACTGTTGTTCTCAGCTGAAACCAAAATCAACTCTTTGGCATCAACTCAACCCGCCATGTTTGGAGGAAGAAAATTGCTGAGTATGACCCAAAGAACAGCATCCCCACAGTGAAGCATGGAGGTGGAAACATTGTGCTTTGGGGCTGTTTTTCTGCTAAGGGTACAGGCAGATTCACCCCACTGAGGGGCCAATGGATGGGGCCATATACTTTAAAATCTTGGACGAGAAACTCCTTCCCTCAGCCAGAACACTGAAAATTGGTTGTGGATGAGGCTTCCAGCATGATAATGACCCAAACATACCACCAAGGCAACAAAGGAGTGGCTAAAGAAGTGTGTGGTCTGGCCAGTCTACAGACCTCAGTCCTATAGAAAATCTGTGGAGGGAACTGAAGCTTCAAGTTGCCAAGCAGCAGCCAAGAAACCTAAAGGATTTAGAGAGTTTCTGTAAAGAGGAGTGACATGCAAATCAATTTATAGATTTTATGCAACATCTTTTTTCTTGATCTTTGGCTGATATTCTGTCTCTCACCATTAAAATGAAACTATCATAGAAATGAAAGACTGTTCATTTCTTTGTGAGTGAGCAAACTTACAAATTCAGCAGGGGATCAAATAATTGTTTCCCCTGATGTATGTGAAAAGGTTGTGTTTGTTTTTGTGTAGTATGTGTACAGTGCATGCTGACAAGTTTAAACCTCAACGGTGACAGATGTGATCTGAAATCAAAGCACCGTTTTGACTTTTTTTTTTATTTTTTAGCTATATTCACAAATCCTTAACATGCTTACCTTGTTTCTAAACAGTAACCTATCACCTGCCGCACCTTGGAGTTTAGGGGGTGAGTTATAGAAATCACTTTAGTTTACCTTGTGCTCCGAAGACCAACCCTCTCTTATTGTACATACCGGCGTGCCTTTATTTCAAATCAAAAGTCTTGTGAAAACACCGGAGCACACTTGTCTTATGAGGTTTGGTGATTGATAACAGGCGAATTGGCTATAAAGCTGAGTCCCTCCCTCCCCTCTTTTTTTTCATGGCAGGAATGGTTCTCCAATAAAAAAGACCAAACTGTTGAAGGAAGTAATCTCATTGGTTCATGTGGAGGAAATTGATAAAGTCGCACTCGATGTGGATTCTAATCGAACAAAGTGGACATGACAAAACTGAAATGAGAAAAACAGGGAGATTGATGGCATGAGAAGAAATGAAAGAGGTCTTTTAACAGGTGAGGCTTTTTTTTTTTTTTGACACAAACACCTCATATTTATTTCAAGCAATTTGGTCACTTCGTGTTAACTCAAAGAGCAACTTCTCATATTGTATTCAGAGCTTTAGCTTTTGTTGAAAATATTTAAACTACAAAATATCTGCCAGAGCTTGTTTTGAGTCTTTTTTTTTTTGTGAAAAAATATGTCATTGCGAATCTGTTTTGCAACAGCAAGATTGAAATGGACTCAAGTAATCTTGTCTACGACCTAAGGTGAAATGCTGACTATGATGCATGACTTGACAGTTTCCTCATCCCTCAAATCTACTGTTTTAAATCGACTGTGCTTTGGTACGATTCAATTATACAGTCAGCATTGCAGGGCTGGCTTTCTGCTGCAAAATATTTGACGATATGAGAACCTTGCGTGACCCATTTATTTTGATTTGGGAAAACAATTGTATCTCATCCCTAATGTCTGTCGTGGGCAGGCTTCATAAATCACCCTGCCAGGCTATGTACGAATGCATGATAGATGCCATAAATTCAGTAGTATCAAAGGAGAGAAATTAACATAGATTATGTCATGTATTCATCAGTGATCTGTTTAAAATGAAGCAGTGACACAGGCCGCAGCTCAGGAGCCACTCCCTTTTTGATATTTTCATTATAGTTGGAGTCAAACGCTGAGCTCTCCTTTACAGGGTAATGCTTTCTAATCAGAAGGAATTCCTCAGAAGATCTTTGAAGTTCATTTTTTTCCCCTCTAAAGAGGCACAAGCTATGTCACACAGTGTATATGTTTTATGCAAAACAGCAGAGAATAGGGGCATGAGCTTTAACACTGACTATAGATCAAAACTCTCAGTGCTACAATACACTGCCTGTTTTCTTGCTCTGTTGTCTTTTCTTCCCATGAAAGAGAATTATAAAAAAGACCTCCACAACTGCAAGAGTGAAAGAGAAAGTGAGTGCAATGGAGAAAGTAAGAGGGTGCAGAGAGATAGTGTTTATTGCTTGTGGGAGGTGAATGATGGCGCAGCATAAAAACCCCACCAAAGCGAGCAGATGGAGCCTATGTGACAGTAAAACCCCAAACGTCCGCTGAAGGTTTTTACCAGTGACTTATGAAAGCTATCTGTCAAAACAAAGGCAAGAGTTAGCAGGATGATATGCTAATGAAGCAGCATTGTGCCGGTGACAAATTATGCTCAAAAAGTAAATTGTTTCTCATAAGATCCCTCTGTATGAGCGTGGACATCAGTGAGTGCGGGATTACTGGTGCAGGAAGTGACACGAGGCGAGGGAAGTTAGTGAAGTTCACAGAGGAACGGACAGGAAAAAGTTCTTGCTTTTTGGGAAACTTTCTTAGTACTGTCACAAACAGGCTCATAGTAAGTAAGAGTACATCTAAGGGGTTTACTTATAAAAAAAATTATCAAAAACAAAATGAAATAAAAATAAAAAGAGACCAAGAGGAGGTTCCAAGTTAATGAAAAAAACAGAGAGACAGTCAGCACATGGGCTAGTTTATAACAGGAGGGAGGCCCAGGTGAGCTGCATTTAGTGACAACCCACCCATGTCTGTTGAGTTCCTTGTAAGGCAGGCTAAGGCCACTTCAGAGACAGTAGCTTCATATCCAGGACAGACCACAGACATTCAAGCTTATTTACTACACACTGTCAAACCTAATAAGTTCCCAGTACTTACTTACACTATAACACAACATGCAGCTTTACAAAGTATAAAACACTATAAAGTATGAGGTGCAGCAAAGCCAAAACGTAATGTCCCCATATGTGGACGCAGGACCTTAGGAGGTTAGCATAGCTAAATTAGGGCAACTTGTTCATTGTGAGCGCACAGAACTTAGAATAACTTTTTCTGAGTGAGCAATACTGAGAAAATATGTCACTTTTTCTATGTTTTTCTAAAACAACAAGTCTGAATAAATTTTAAGTACCGGCAACTTATTAGATTTTATAGTACAGGCGCAGGCAGTTGCACACTTAAGCTGACACAGACTTTTAAAATTATACTCTACTTTTTACTCAATCACATTCATTTAAAACACACAAATAACAAACATTTCAATTTATTATTAATTATTAAATTGTTTGATTGGGTTCATAAGGGGCTCCCTCGCATGTGTTGTTGGGATGTCTGTATGCTGTTGCTATTTCAACCCGAAGTTCTCAGGTGGTTCTATTTAAACAGCCTTCTACTTTAAATGCTTTTGAGCACATTGGGATGAAAACACTAAATACAATTTTGCTGCTTTTGCACGCGATATTCTTGATCTTTACATTCATTTGTGCGCATTTTTTTGTTAAGTATCTGCACACATCAGCTCTGCATGCACTTTTTAAATCACATTGCATCGTGAGTCATTGCATTACAGAAGTGTGACAGAACTTAATAATAAAGTAGGCCACACAGTCAAAGTAAAGATAAAGGCAGGGAAAGCTGTGAAAAAGGAGGTACCTGGGAACAGAGGGGGCATCATGTCTGCAGCCAAAGCCTATGAAGGTAAGAAAGGGCAAACCTGCAGGAGGTTTTACGACTGAGTTATTGTCAATGTTTACATGCCAGGTGTCAATGGTGTCACAGATTGCTGTCCCAGTGTTCTCAGCAAGGCTTCAGCTTGGTAAACAGACTTCAAAGGAGACGGCTCTGTGCTAAACCAGGGACACATATGCACACATACACAAACTTTTACCCATGCATGCAGCTAAGTGCACATTCTCTCACAGATGCACATGCATGCGACATGAATTGTACTCTGCTGTATCCAATCATTAGACCAATGTCAACAGTCGACAAGCATGAATACAGCAAAATCACAAAGAAAATGCACAAATCTGAGGAAAAAAAGTCCTTTGAAATGTGATGTGTGTGTTGAAATACTGCATTGGAATGACAGTGTGGCTGATTTTGATGTGTGCCCGTGTGCTCCTCTAAGGGTAGGTGTGAGCTTCTGTGAGCTTCTGTGTGTTCTGCGTATGATGTGCATGCAAGGCAAATATGTTCGCTTGTGTGCACAGAATACAGGATTTGTTTTTTTGGTTTACCCAAATGGGTTGTAGGGATTGTCTTCTGTGCTGCATGCACTATTTAATTAGGGTGAACTTTTCAAATAATCCATTATTATTAAGAGTGGATCATAAAAAGAACAGAAACAGGGCTGATATGTTCCTGCTGCCTCATAATTCATCTGGTTCCTATCTTTAAATTTAGATTCTGTTTTATCATTGTTTATACTGAGAAGCTGCTTTTCTAAATAGGTAAGAAGAGTAAATAAGACAACGCTGCATGGCACTGGAGCAGTTTTTCAATTATTAATGAGCTAAAATCACTTCCAATTCTCTGTTGTCTTTGTACACTATAGGCCATTTGGTAATGTTTTATGAATCGAGAAGCCAATAGCTACTGGTGAAATATTTTTCCATGTCATGGGTAATCTGCTCATACAAAACCAAGGAATCTTGTAAAGCTATACAGGCTTGGTGTTTTAGTGGGTTTGAAGGTGTGCAAATCAAATCCTCAAAAAAAAGCAAGCAAGAAAGAAAAGGAAAAAAGAAAAAAAGGATAAGAAAAAAAAAACACATCTCTTATCTCTTATGCAGCCAGAGTGAATACGCCTTGAGATATGCGTTTTGCTGAGCCACTGTGGAGTGTTTGATTTCAAACCAATTTTTAGCTGATCATTATATTTTATTAAAAGCATCTCAGTTCATTATATAAAAGCCCTTTCCATTCCTGGGGAATGGAAGAAATAAATAAATAAAAAAAAAAAACAGCCTTGAATGAAAAGCCACACATAAAACTGGGGAGCGTAAGACCTTTAATAGGAATCCGAGTTTACACATTTATGAACCGAACAAATAAATGCTACCACAAGAGTTGCTGTAGCTGTCAGACTAAATGCATTATTGCTGTGATATTACCCAGTCAGAGTTCCTTCCTTTCAGATATTAACTGTATTCTAGTCCTGCTAGGTAGGTAGCTCTTCGGCTCATGGCTTCTTTTACGTTATGGGGAAAGACAAGACATGGAAGTTCTTTATTTTAATCTTAAATTATCCTCTTTGTTTTCAGAAAAAAAGTAATTCAGATTCTTTTTTTTTTTTTTGACATTCTGCTCCAACAGTACAACTCCCTCAAAATGTCCTATGAGGCCGCGCATTCCAAAGGGGACACTGTCATCCACACAATCTTAATATTTAATCATGATAACACAGCAGCAAATCACATCAGAGACAACGCATGTTAGATCATATTGTCTGATCCAATAGTATGCTCCTGTGTTGCTATCAATTACAACTTTGGCACCCAACTAATTTGTTTGAGAGGTGGATTGGTAATTTGATTCTGAGCTCACTCACTTGATTTCCCTCACCCATTAATTTCATTTGCACTTGCCCATCAGCAGCACCAGCACATGTTGAGTCATCCACGTCCCAGAGCTCATCTTAGCCCAGTCTTATTAATACCACCAGTTGTGGCAAGTGCCAGCCTGACACTCACACAGCATGCAGGCGCCGCTCTCATTCCGAGCCATCACAGCCTGCATCTCTCCTTCAGTGGCTTGGAACCTCTTAACCTGTCCACTCTTCACCTCACCAGCCGGCTCACGCTCCGTCCTCCTCTGAATATGAATTCAAAGCCCGTGCCACCCTTTTTAGACAGCAGCTGCTAAATAATGCCAGCTTAAAATCCATTTTTATTTTTGGGAAAAGAATTCTAATTAATATGTCTGCTTTTGGAAAGACTGACACTAATTTTAGAATTCGTGCGACGTGCCAATCAGTACGTAGTAAAAGCAATTGCGTGTTTTAAGGGTTAACTAAAAGGGATTTTAAGATGTTTATGAATATACGGCACCAAGCAGATGACAAGAGATAGTGTCATTATAGTAATGAGTCTCTTTGAAACATCAAGATAAGTCCTTGAAAAAAACTAATTTAGATTTGTATTTTCAGGAAACCATGTATCCAATTAACCTTTTATGACACTGCCGTCAGAGTAACCCAGTGCTGTCTTTAACATATAGTAATGTGGAAACATAAATGATTTTGATTGAAAAAAGGCAATTTGTTCACCAAGGTTTAAACACAAAAATGGGAAAATCTTGAAAATGCATAACAGATGACATTCCCTAATTGGAAAAACAGTTAAATTCATATAAATCCCATATTTATTGACGAGTCTGCAGAAAAGGTCAGAGTGCAAGAGGCCCATGTTATTGAAATTTTAACAAGGATAAATGGCAAACACAATGGCAAAGGGTCACCCTCTAGGGAATATTCCTCTTCTGCAACAATGGGGGCTATGGGGGGGGGGTTCTCAGTAGTAGTCTAATACTTAAATGAACTGGGCTGTAATCTGAGTGCTTCTCAGTATTTCATATTTCCCAGAATCTCTGAATCAGTTTTCTTTTATATACCTGTGCTAATAGGTGTAAAGGGTGGGTAATAAAGAAAACCACAAACAGTGATGTGGCTTTAGTCATGCACAGGTGGTCTTGGTAATGTCACTTGTCTGTGAGTAGCAGTGCTCTGTCTTAGTTAGAAGCTCTGTCACCTCAGGGCTTTGGATATCTCACTAAACTGTTCCCATATGGCCCTTGAGGTTTTTTTTCTGTTATTTTTTTCTTTCTTTTTTCTCCTTTCTGACACTTTGGCATGTGAGTTTGTCTCCATGTCCCATGAGGTAAGACAATTATGAGAAAATAGCGCAAGCACACATCTGTTTAAAAAGCAGACAGGTAATACTGAAACATATCTTTTTTTTTGTCCAAACAAAGAAAAAGCTGATTTCACGTTACAACCTGTACAACAAAAGCAAACAAAGAGCATCATTTCCCAGTATTAGGGATTGCTTTTCTTCCCCTCTGTTTTTAGAGCTGCTTATTGGTAAGGGGGGGGACAACAAACACGATTTTTGATGCAGAGTGTGCAATACTGCCACCAATTCCCAAACTTCCCGACTCTCCTGGCAAATTATCAGCTCCTCTTTCATAAATAAGAATGAACAAAAACACATTTGCGGCGTATAATAAGATGCAGTAATTAATGTCATCGATTCACATCTGTAAGGATACTGACTGGGAGAAATGTGATTACTTTTATCACATTTCAAGACTTGGAGTTAGTTTCAGAGCCCTGTAACTCAGTTAGCGTGTGACTGTGGAGAGAGCGAGAGGGCTGCTCCTGCTCTGTGATTGATGAGTGCACACCGGGGTAGGCTATTAAAAAAAGCTGCAGCATATTCCATAGACAATGGTAATAAACATATTCGGGGTGCTGAATTCAAAATGACTTATTTAGGGAAAGAAAATGCAATTTTTGCACCAACCATAACCATAAACCATGGATTAATGGGAACGCCATGTGCACATTTAAATACACAACCACACAGGGCACACACGCACAGGTGACTGCCTCTGTATTTACTCTATGAACGGTTACATGCTGCTATTAAAATCACCAGTAGTCCAAAATAATGATAGCTATTTACACTTGCCAGAAAAAAGACAAAAAATGAATAAAGAACTAAATAAAAATAGAGCATTTCAAGCTACAGTTGGCCTTGCTTAGCTTAGCACTAAGTAGTGGCAACCTTCAGGGCTCCAAAATTTGTCCAAAGCAGAACTAAGTGCACCCTTTGCACTTCCATAGGAATTAAAATGGTAAGCCATGGCAATCAGATGCACTTGATTAATTGATCATCAGCAAGTGTCACCACCTCTATAAAAACAGAGGTTTTAGCAGTTTGCTAGTCTGGAGCATTCAGGCGTGCGCTAATACCGCATTCCTCCCTGGAGTGGACAACTCAGCAAATTCACCCCAAGGTCAAACTGTGCCATGCTAAGAGAAATTGCAAAAAAAGCCAAGAGCTACATCTCAGACTGTACAGGCCTCAGTTAGCATATTAAATGTTAAAGTTCATGACAGTGCAATTAGAAAATGACTGGCTTGTTTGGAAGGGCTGCCAGGAGCAAGCCTCTTCTCTCTAAAAAGAACGTGGCAGCACGGCTCAGGTTTGTAAAGTTGCATCTGAACAAACCACAAAAACGTCTGGAGCAATGTCCTTTGGACAGATGAGATCAAAGTGGAGATGTTTGGCTGTAATGCAGTGCAATTTTTGGTGAAAAACAAGCACAGATTATCAGCAAGTGGTGTGGAGAGGTGGCGATGTGGGCGTCTTGCAGTCATTGATTCGACCATGAACTCCTCTGTATACCAAAGTATTCTAGAGTCAAATGTGAGGCCGTCTGTCTGACAGTTGAAGCTTGGCAGATATTGGGTCACACAGCAGGACGATGATTCCAAGCACAGCAGCAAATCTACAACAGAATGAGAAAAAAAAGAATCAAAGAGTTGCAATGATCCAGTCAAAGTCCAGACCTCAACCTGATTGAAATGCTGTGATGGGACCTTAAGAGAGCTGTGCATAAGTGAATGTCCACAAACCTCAACAAATTGAAGTGTTGTAATGTTGTAAACATTGTAAAGAACAGTGGGCCAAAATTCCTCCACAACAATGTGAGAGACTGATAAATTATTTCAGCTTCTTGCTGCAAAAGATGGTTAAAAAATCTATTAAATCATGGGGTGCACCTTTTCATATCTCTGTAACTTTGCTCCTAATGATTGTTGTAGTTATATGTAAATAGGCGTCATCCAGAGATTAGACCAACAAAATCGTAATAAGACGGTAATATGATTTCATTTCAATTCAGGAATATAATTTTCAAAAACTAAAGTAGAATTTACTTTGTCTCTAGAAGCAAGAATGAATAATTATTTCACCCACTTGGTTTGATTTACTCCTGTCTATTCAGGACTATCTTGTGAGTGCCTTGCAGGTGAACTGCAGCCATTTTTGGCATAATGAGAATAACAGGAGTGAAAAGGCTCTGCATATCAGCTCTGGTGGTACTAAAAGATCTCTAAGCAATCAGCAGAAATCAGAAAAACAGAAAAGTAAATAACATCACCAAAAACCAAATGTTTCTTGGCCCTTTGTTTCAAAATTATTAAAGTATCCTAAAGTATAATAAAGGAGAAAAAAAATTGCAATCCCCAGAATAAAAATAAATAAATAGGGTAAATCATAAAAATGCAATCAACCAAAGACTTGGAAAAAATTTATCTGGCAACCATTCTGACTTGAGAAAAGGTTTAGATTCAGTGTTGAACTGTGAAAGATTTAATGGCCTCTTACTGAAAAAGAAATATCTTTGGGTCGATAGAGCAGAGCAGGTGATTAGTAATAATGTAGAAGCTATGCAAAATGAGGCTGCTACTGGGTGGGGAGAGAGAAAGACACAGAGAGAAATCAACTCTGTTATAAATGGATAATTTATAAATGCACTGCTCATGGTGATATCTCCAGAGATGACAGAGTACATACATCTGCAAATTGCAGTAGATGAGACTTTAATAGCAAAGTAATGAGTGTTTTGGATCTACATATAATATGCAGCTCAAACACAGTCAGAAACCTTCAATAAACATCTCATTTGATCAAATTATTTGTGCTTTTGGTCTTGTCCCGGGTCACACTCCTTCACCAAACACACGAGTGCAACTTACTGTACACATGCACATGTATGACTGGAAGTGTGCATGCACGTGCACAGATAGCTGGTACAGGTGCTCCAGTATTCAAAGTATCTCCTTGGGCTTTAAAGCTCTGACAGGGAACCAGACAAGGCTTCGCTCTGCACACTCCCCCCCCCCTCCCCGCAACACCCCTCCCAGCCGCAAAAATATTACCAGAGCTTCCCGAGGGACAAGCAGAGGGGAAACGTGATCTGGAAGAGAGGGGCGAATCCACCACAACAACAGCTGTTTCCAAATCACAACAACCTGGGGAAGGGTTGTGGGTTATATTTTATGGGTGGAGAGGGACCACGGATGTTCATTTATTTATCTCCACAGTCAGCATTGAGGTGTGTGTGCTTGTGTGTGTTTGTGACAAGTTATCTCATAGCTCACTTTCTACTTTCACAGGAACATGCCTAAGGTTACAAGTTACTCTGCATAGTTCTGAGACCTCTGCCACAGCCAGTCACGTGCTCAAATGATGAGTATGTAAAAATAATCAATTTAATGCATAAAAATATTATAATGAAGGTATGAAAAATAGAAAGTCTTATTGCGCTGGTCTGATGCCATTTACTTTCCTCTTCACTTGCTTTCATAGATGCCACTTCTCCACGGGTACAATTATGTTGAGAGCAATTTCATATTTCAAGTATGCAAATATCAATGCTGTGCGGCCACAAACAGTCCATATACAGAAACTATGTAGGCTGTAACTCCGTAACCCTTTTCAGTGTCGTGCTCGCTCACTATTTAAAATCAAAATTAGCTTGCATGTGCAATCTAACACATTCCTGCTCACAGACACGCGTACGCACAAGGATTGAAATTAGTCTAATGGCTCTCAGTAGACCTAACTCCAAACACACATGCTTCTGGTGGGGTAAATGACGCGGCATGTACTGGAGCTGAATACAAACATAACCATTAGCAGGTTGAACAGGCTAGTCTGTGACAATGACCTTGGACACCTGTTGGTGTCTACTTTCCTTTGCTACATGCTGATATTATTTTGGTTATCTTCTATTCTACAAGCAGACCAATGACTCATCTGCTATCATTCACCCTTAGTAGGCCAAATGTATGATATAGACATTTTTACATATGACACTTGAAAATAGTGATTTTTTTGCTGCTAACAACATCCTTGGCAGGACATACTTAGCTTCTGTCTGCTGTTCTGTCTGCTGCTCCAAACTGACTGCCATTTACTGCAGGTAATATACTGACTATAAATACAACCCCACTTTACAAAACTAAAACTATCATCCTCAACAGCACTCTTTCTTTTGAGGCTCATGTCAAAAATCTCACTGGTTCTGCTTATTTTCACTTGCGTAAAATTAATCGTCTCCGTCCTTCTCTTACACCTGCCAGTACTGCAACTCTGGTCCACGCCCTTGTCACTTCTCGATTAGATTACTGCAATTCACTTCTCGCTAGTCTAGCACTCAAACTTCTCTGTAAACTCCAGATGGTTCAAAACTCTGCTGCCTGTATCATTACCCGAACATCCTCTACTCAACATATTACTCCCATCCTTCAGGACCTACACTGGCTTCCAATAGACTATCGTATCAAATACAAGATTCTTCTTCTCACCTTCAAATCTCTTCATAACCTTGCTCCCCCCTACATTGCTGATCTAATCCATTACTATACTCCCTCACGCCCACTTCGTTCTTCTTCGTCACTGCTCCTCACGATACCTCCTGTCCACTTAGCAACTATGGGATCTAGAGCCTTTTGTCATACAGCACCCCATCTCTGGAATGCTCTACCGCAAACTTTAAAGATCATAAACAGCTTACCTCTTTTTAAATCTTGTTTAAAAACCCATCTGTTCAAACAAGCTTTTGTCCTGTAACTGTGTGGGTTCTAGGATTTTATCTTGGTCTTAACTAATTGCTTGTTTTTTCGTTAATTTTTGCTATTGTGTAATAGTGCCTTCATTTTGCTGTCTTTGATTGTTTTGATCTGTAAGGCGACCTTGAGTGCCCTGAAGGGCGCCTATAAATAAAATGTATTATTGACTAAGTGCTGAAGGAAGTGCAGCCAACAGCAGAACATTAGCTGTGCTTTCCAAGTAGTTGAGGCATTATAGCGGTAGCTCCAGTTGTTAAGCTGCGTCCATACATAACTGAATGCGTGGAAGTTGTTGTTGGATGCATTTTGGAAATACAGTAGAAGTTCACTCCAGAAAATGTCCAATAAATTGTAAAGTGGACATGTGATAGACACATGTTTTTCAACCTTATCGGTTTGGACTGTGGTAGAAAAAAATGACGACCAATTGACGATGGTCAGGGACTTTTTGCCTTCGGATTTCAGCCCAAACAGCCACGAAATAAAGATTTGTACATTTTCAAGGCCCTTCCTTAGCCTACAGCTTAAAATCAAAGAATTTTTCAGTTACTAGATATAAAAAAAAAAAGAATGCAACATCATTTCCTTCCCCACCACTCCCAGCCCAAACCTGTAAAATGCATCAGAAGAGGTTGCCACTTTCAAGGTGGCAGCGGCTACAGTAGGCTTTCTTAGAATATATCACTGAAAGGAAGAGCGTGGTGACCTTTCCTGATGCACTAACAGTCACTGTTATAAAAACTTTTTGGGGCTAAGGATTTTCTGTTACAACGACAACAAACAGTAAAATTACATGTACATTGACTGGTGCTTCAAAATGGTGTCATTATATTTAAATTTTTGCGATAAACAGAATTGTAATTTATATCAGTGTTTGACTGTATTATTATTTTAACAAGACGACGATCTCTGTCTCACTCTCCACCCTGCCAATTGTGCCCAGCCATGGTTGTTGTGAAATATTAACAAGAAGGATATAAAAGAATATTTAAAAAATGGATAATTAGACACCTGTATACATTGCTTTATTTCAAAACATCTTTGTTTTCAAGGCATCTTCTTCAGTTTACCTTGGCCACAGCCAGAAAATCTCCAATATGCACAGCACAGCTTTGCATCCGAATATGGCGATTCTCTGGGTATCCTTTTGGCATCATTTTGCCTTGGAAAATTTGGACTTGTGTCTTTTTGGTTTGGACTCATGAAAATAGGCTTCAGAAAAGATACATGAGTCCACTGACAAAAAAAGGACTTATGGAAAAAATCCTTAGCACTACCTCTGAGCCCCATGCAATAGCTACTGTACCTCAAGAGAAGAAAGTAATGAGTTGCCGCGATTTCATTGTTTGACTTTTAATTTGTTACACTTATACATATATGACTTCATATCAGAGTTTTTCACCGGGCAAGCATCTGATAAACTCCACAAATGGCACACTTACAGAGTCACAGCCTCTGTATAGCTGTTCTTAGAGGAAAGCTGTCAAATATTATGGCACCTCTGTAGATGTAGTTTGTCCTTCTCTTTTCTATTAAAATCACTTACATTTTGTAGCTTGTAAAGTCCCAGGGTTGCTACAACATCCTATAACAGTGGATTAATAAATGTTGCTGTGTATCATTAGGACTATTTTTCCTCTTTCCTGTTTTGCATCACAACTTTTTAACCTCAATCATGGGCTCTGACTTTGACTTCAACCAACTGATAAAGTGGTACCTTGGGATGATGACAGTTTGCAACATTTGGATCCTGCCGTTTGTTGCTATTCCTGCTATAATTGAAGATGTTTTCTGGATGAGAGATCTAAAAACACTGGTGCACAACAACTTTTCACCAGGGGGATTCTCTGCCATCCTTTCTCTCTGATGTGGCCCTTCTCAAGCTTATTACCTTTTTGTTGTCTTTTTTCCCCCCGTGTTTTTAGTTCGCCACACCATCTGTCTGTCCGGCATTTTTTAAATCAGTTTGCCCATTCATGGCGCCCTCTGCCTCAACTTCACCCCTGGCACTTTCAATTTAGTCTCCAAAACCTCAGAATGATATGCAAGTCTGAGTCAATTTACCCCGAGTTCTTGGATGTTTGTCAAACAATACTAGAACAACAGCATGATTTGTTCTGTGCACAAATCTCAACAGTCTATACCCTCTTGGCATTGTTAAGGGAAGCCAGAAAAGGCAGAGACAGACATGGAGAAAATATCCTATCAATCTACAGGATATTAGCTGCGAGGCACCAGTTCGTACTGCCAATGATGTAACCCTCTGTGCCAATATGAGCAAGTGCCACAATAAATTACTTCACATCATCCAATGCTTTTATCTGATGATGATAGCGCTCTGTGTGGGTTGTATGATTTCAAGCTTAAGATTTTGTTGTTGTGGCAGTGGTAGCATGGTGATTAAGAGTGCGTGAGGGGGAGAATGAATCAGAAAACAAAACTGTGTACAAGACTGTAATTGTACAAGGTTTTCATGTCATGCAAAGGAGGGTATTTGAATGCCTAAACCTGGAAACCCCAGCCAGTACTCCTCCAACTCCAGTCACATCCTATTGTTAAATGATGCACTTATTCATCTATCACCCTTTCTTTTTTTAAACCCAAACGTCTGTGCTGCATTTTGTACTCGGGTAAAGGCATGCTGTAGTTTTGCAAGGGGTCATTTTTGCTCTCAACAAGCAGAGAATGATTCTGCCATTGAAAACTGCAAACATGGTTCCCAAACTCAGAAAATGCTGTGCACCAAACAATACTTTATTTTGCAACTATTTAGTCTGATTTCCATTTCCATTTCAAGCTTGTTCTTGCCTCATTACCAAAAGCAGCTTTGTACCTATTTTTTACCTTCCCACCAATAACTCCAGGCTTGTATTAGTGAAATAACAGCAGCTACATTTCATCCAAGCTGAGTTGGCGATGGATAAGAGAAATGTGTGGGTGGTGGGTACCTTGGCGTACCTGTGCAACCCTGAACTAGGTGGGCCAGTGGGTGACGGTGCCAGACTGCAGACCGATTGGCAAAGACACTGTCACACTCAGGTTTGTAAGCTAATGTAAGACTCTTCAGCATGAACATGAGAACACAAAAAAGAGAGTAAAAAGAAATGTAGAAAGAAATAAATCTAACTCAACAGAGGAATGGGGGATACAGAGAGATTGGAGTGCTGGAGGGGTTAGAGTGTCTGGTTACTGATAAGTATCACTTACTGCCTGGCTGCCAACATCCAGAAATAAACTTTTGCCAAAAAGATGTGGAAACCACACAACACATCAGTCTTTACCCCCTAACATAAATCTGCAGTGCAATCTTCCAGCCACATTTAACAATAACTGTTACTAGCTGATCCATTCACTGGCTGCTATTTGCCGTTGTCATGCCCCATTAACCTTAAATGTATCACTAATCTAGCTTTACAGGCAGATTAATGTAAACTACAACTATGCACGCAGATGCTGTGCTAAATAACTTGATGGTTTTCTAGTAATTACCAATTTGTTTACTTCTCATGTAGATTAAACGAGGCAGTGACGAGTATATGCTTGTGTTAAAGAGGAGATGAGACATGATTCTGAATAACTACTGGGAAAAGAGAGAATTTATTATTTGGCATCATCTTATTAAGAAAACAGGCCCCATTAAGGGGTCAGTAATCACTTATTTACATACACAGAGGGTGCAGCTTGTTATGATAAACAAAATTCTCCAACTACACCTCTCTGACATGCATTTGTGTCAGGAAAGTTACACAAAACTGAAAAATAATAAAACCTAAATTAAAGAATGGTTAAATCTAACAGGCACTACAACTTACATAACCTAACTCCAAAGTTCAGCAGCAGCAGCAGTGATACTGACACGGTAATGAGTGAACAGACTAACAAGCACTAAATCTACTGCTCAGACCTGATTCGTATCAAATTTGGAAAAGTGTGTGTGTGTGTGTGTGTGTGTGTATGTGTGTGTGTGTTTGGCCAGCACTAATTGACAAATTATCACATTTTTAGCAGATAGGACTTGTTAGAGAACAGTTGCTTTTTCACCCCATCATTAAGTTATGAAACAAATGAATATCATTCATTTAAAAATGAATATTCATTCTTATTCTCTGTAACTACAAAATGTGTGTGCTATTTAGCGGCTACATTAACCATCATGTTTACCAGCCAGTCACAAACTTGCTATGAAGCTCCATAAAGACATAGGGAGCTCCAGGTTCATAATTCTATAATTCATTAAATGTAATGGTTCATAATTCCACTAACACGCTGTCATGCTACTCATTGCTTTTTTCTATATGTAAACCACCGCCCCAAATACGCTGAAACACATTAAATTGACTAAATGGATACATGTGCTTTTTAAGTAAAAAAAAAAGAATGCTATAAATGTAGCTAATATTCATTTGTAGTAGCTAAATATGTAGTTTAGGTAGGTGTTAGTAACTAACACCTGGGGCTTATGGCTCAGTCACACTACAGTAAAAAATAGGATGGCAAGCTCCTCGCAACTAGGAAAAATCATTGGTTGCCTAGTGGGTGCGCTGATTTTGTTTTTGATTTTTTTGCTGTTGGACACCAATGTTAAGTGTTTATAGGGCACTTAATGAAATACTTTGAAATTCAAACTCCTCCAATAACCTTTGAGTGTTATTGGAGGACATAACGAGACTGAATTACTTTGTGGCATTTTTCAGAATGCTTCATTTTCATGTCATCTGGCTATATACAATGGTATAACAGCAATATTAAGTATAACAAGATAAGTTACATGTCTGTGCCACACATGAAAAAAGCACCGCAGGCCTGACAAAAACTGCCTGTTGTGCGGTTTTTTTTTTTTGCTACTTAATGTAATGGAATATGCAGTTATAATTAAATTCTCCTGTGTATAAAGATAGAGCTGTAATATTTATAAGTCTTTCCTTCCTGGTCAGAAACAGGCTAGAATTTATTAGTATACTTGTACTTTTACAGTATACTGACAGACTGAAAGTACTAAAAGCAGGCACACATCCATATAGTACTTTAAATATTATACTTTTCCTCTAATATACACTCACCTTCTGCTTCTTTATCTGCAGCCACCGTGCTGCTTTCAGCCTGTATTATGTGTTTAACCTCGTCATGTTTTTTAAATATTATAGTTTTTCTTCCCTTGTAAAATCAGCTGCCCTGCTCTCAGTAGACTTTTCCATCTTTCTAACTGGCCACATGCTGCCAGTGCCACCTTTTTTCATGTGAACACATCCATAGCTAGATTGGGAAACCTTGGGCTGGCTCATTGAGTCGACCCCTTCCCTGAATTGCTGCCAGATAAAGAAGAGATATCTTTTGTATATTAAGCTTGGGGCCCCAGAACTTCTGTCATTAAAAACTTACAAAATGCTGGTGTGGAATTCAAATACTTGCCTAAAGACTCACACAGATAGCATATTAGTTCAGGTAGCACAGAGTTAATACACTGCTCACATCTTTTCATAAATAAATAAAAATATACAAAATAAATAAAAATGTAAAATGCTTAATTATTATGTCAACTCTTAACCATGTTTTTAATACAAAAGACAACATAATTTTGCTTCATTATGTAAAAATATTCTACAAATCTGAAGTGGAGAGTGTGTTGACATGTCTGACATGCTTTCACAGGGTTAAAAACTGATTAATTATACTGGTATTTTAATTTGTGAACAGGTGCATGAATAAAAAGCAATGAGCCAGGAATCCAAGCTATTAGCAATGAAAAATATTAAAATTATAAAAGACCGTTCGGGGAAAGTATTTGTCGCCGTGAGCTTCACATATATTAAAAAAAAAAATCAGTACATCCAACAGAAACCAGTCCACATTTAGCAAAGATTTTAAGTTAGGTTGGCAATGACCCTTTTTAAATGTAATATAATATAATATAAGCCCCCTACATATTTTTGACCAAAACACGGACTATAAAAGAAATCAAAGTGTACATCAAATCGCCAGTTTGTTTTCTGCTTGCTGCTGTTTCATCTCCCACAACACCATGTTTACTGACCTGGCAACATGTCATGTTGTGTCAAGTCCTCAGTCCTAAGAAGAGTTGCTGAACAGAAAGGTCAGAAAAGCATGCTCATAAAGGGATGTGGACAGCTTTTAGCCTATGGCATTGCTTTAATCAAAGCCAAATGCAGTTGCAGTCAGAAAACACTTCTGATTTACTCAAGCAACAGTGAACACTGGCTCTGAGTAAGACCTGTAGGATTTGTGGCAGTGAGGGCATTGACTAAGAAATCCTAACATTTCCTCAGAGGTATGAGGTGTGCAAGTCTGCATGTGTGTCTGTGCATGTGCGTGTGTGCACAGACTGTCCTTGTGGCGAATCCATGCCTTGGGCTGTTTTTTCCAGACTTTGTCGGAAACATGTTGCATGAAGCAATACACCTGCAAGTCATGGTGTGAAGTCATTGGTGCTGTGCACTTCGCAGTCCTCAGGACAGTCCATGGTTAACCAGGTTTAGTCCTTATCTTGCATAGAACAGCTTCATAACACACAGACACACACGTACACACAAAAATCACCTCAAATAAATTCTAAGCAGCAATGCAGAAATCTTACTTTGGTAAAAACACTGCAAAAACAACTCAACAAGACTTGCATAGCGCTATTATTATTCTCTTGGTTAATTACACAGATGAATGCATTTTTTTTTTGTGCTGAATAAAAACGGATCACTGATTCTTCAGCAAGAAATACATCTTTGTATGTTTTGAAGAACAGCATTGTGGTGTGCGAGCAGCAAGCGGCCCATTTGTGAAAGCTCCTCCATCATGATGAGAGACAGCCCACACAGTTTCAAATTGCTGATGAGCGTATTTTTAGTCGAGGGGCTGCCCCAGTGTCTGGTTTACATGTGGGACTGACAGAAAATGTAGAGCAGGTTTTCCAGTTAATACTTGTACAGCAAGCCTTCCTGCTCCGTAATTAACCAATTAACAAGCAGCATGCCCCACCAACACCATACCTGATTCAGTTTGCAATCAGGAATGCTCGTCTGCAAAGTTTTAATTGTGCCCGAGGCAATAACTTACTGTTTGTAATCACATTCTCCCTCTCCCTATATTGCACCATGGTGCGTTTGGGAGGTGGAAATTTACTGGCGCAAGCTAATTCGGCAAACCTCCATGTTGGAGGTGAGCACAGTGCACACTACCGGCAGCGCTTAAGGTTTTGCTGAACAACAGAATGAGAGTTAATATGTTTCCCCAATTATTTACACATTGTGCATTTACAGCCTCAAATGAGATGTGAGAGGCAGGCAGGGGAGCTTTCATTCAGCATCGTGCCCCCCCTCCCACTGTAAGGTTGTGTTGAGACCACAGAATGCAAACACAGGCAAAGAAGAAACCTGCCTCTCTTCATAATTCAAAATGAGATATTTCATTAACAGTAGTTTTTATTTAATTTTAAACATACTAAAGGAGACAACATTGCAGGTTTTGACTCAGGAACCTGCACACTGTGGTTGTATAGTGGAGTCGAGCCCTGTGCCAGAGCCAATCATCGTTCAGGAGGCAGACATGGTGCATGGACTAGATGATTCACTAAGCTGTCATGTGTCTGTTTCACATTCTGACTGTTTGAAAGCAAATTATAGGTGACTTAATGTTCCTTTTTTCTCTGTATTCTGGTGCGCTGCCAGGCCATACACTGAGCTAAAAGGCAGAAATATGGTCTGTCAGATGGAAGCTGCCACTAATTGTTCAGCTCAAATACCTCCATTTTCTTTAGGAGACCACATCCACCCACCGCTTTTAAATATATAAGGGTGATGCTATTGGCTACAATAGACATCAAGCAATTACAAGACTCATACATTCTAATATGATAGACGCAGGAGAGACTGGGATTAGCTATGCACTCTTGATGGAACATGCACACACCCTAACTGCAAAACACAAACAATCTAGGGCACCGATTCCAAATCCAATTGTTGTGAACATGAAGCCAGCTAGTTTCAGGCAGTGGGGTGAGTTTGGCCCACACATACCAATTAGGCCAGTTTCCAAAGCAATACTGCACAATGCTGCCCAGAGGACTGCAGCAGAACAAGACTTTGATTTCCCTCAATGTGATAGTAATTTCATATTCCTCTGAAAAGCAACATGGCTACTGAGGCTTGAGTCTCGAGATGAGCCATGAAGAGCAATTCACAAGAAGATGCTTGTCTGGTCATTTGCATATAATTTCTCAAACAAATACGCAAATATGTTGTGACTGGTTTGGTGTGGAGGCATTGGAAGACTTGCACTTGTGTAAACACAACAACCTCTAATACGTCCTAAAATCACTGAAGGAGACCTCTTCTATTAGAATCGTAGCGTCCTCGGGTAGCTTTGTTAACTGTTGCGTTTGATCAGGTATTGTTTCTTGCTCCCTCCCTCACGCTCCCCACACGCACTTCTGAGAGCAGTGCTTGCATCTGGGATTTAAAAAAAATCAAGGCCATAACAGAGAATCCAGCCTGTGGTCTTCACGCCGACTAAACGCAGTTGAGCCCGAATCCCACCACAGCGCATCAGACAGATTGAGGAATAGTGAGGGAGGAGGCATGTAATGAGAGTCGGGAGAATTACTACACTCTATTTATAGGGAGAGCAGGATTGTTTACCTCCTTTCTTAGCTACTTGTTTGGGTGGTGAACTGCTAATGAGAGGATGTTTCTTTGCTTTGCCACATTGTTCTGACACCTTAATGTTTTTGCCATATGTTGAGATTTACCTGTGAGAACCAAAGTGCTTTTTACATAACTCATGTTTAAGGTCTGCAGCCCCTCCCTGTTCGTCTGCTTTCTTCTTCTTTTTGTCATAAAATGCAATCTTTTTGAGGGAGGGAGCAGCTGTGGAATAATACTTATTTCTATGTAAGACGGTGTAGGAGAGCCTATTGTTAGAATAAATCTTCAGCCTCTCATTTGACTCACTGGGAATACTTGATCATTTGTCACATGGGAGGAGAGAAACCAAAGTACTCCAAAGAGAGCAGAGGTGTAACTGTATGGAGGCGGCCATATTAGCAGAGATATTCTTCAGGATTATGTGCCCCTTCAACCCAGGCCAAGAATTTGTCAGCAGAAGTGCAGATATGGCTCTATCAATAATCCATGGCATTGTGTATTTCCCAACTGATGCCATTATATGGCTGGGGGATGACAGCACTCACCAACTCCATCATCTTATCCACAGGGACCAGGATCTCATAAAGCGCTCTCAACATAGACATCTCATATAACGGGTAATAACTCCAGCCAGTTAATACAGGGGAATTATCAGGGAGAGGAGCAATGAACCCAGCAGAAACCAGGGCGGCCACCACTATGTTACTGTTAGAGAGGGAGCAGAGGAAAGTGTAAAAAGTGTAGGAGGGACAAAAATGAGAGATGGGAAATAGGGGTAACGGGACAGCATGTTAGATAAGAGGGAGAGCTGGCATAAGATAAAAGACGGAGGAGGAAAAAAGAAATACACAGAAAAGAGCAAGGCAGTTGTGTTAAACAGATGAGTAAAGTTAGGAGGCAGAGAAAGAGGAAATAAACAAACTCCAGTGTGAACATAAAGCTTCAGCAGAGTATTTGTCATTTTTTTTAACTTTATTAACATTAAGACATTACAAGAACATAGTCACCTCTGCTTTGATGTTGAATCATACATCAGATAAATAGAACTATATGAGTACAGAGCACATCACATGGACCTTCAGCGCTTAGACATCTAAGCGATGTACACTACATTGCCAAAAGTATTCGCTCATCTGCCTTCACACACATATGAACTTGAGTGACATCCCATTCTTAACCCTGTAAGACCAAGTATATCATATTTGACAGTTTTTGAGACCTCTACATCATCAGTTGATTTTTCTGTAAAATCTTATGTATGCAATCAGACACGTGCAGTGATACTGTGAGCAATAAATTGCATGAACATGCTGGATGCAGCAAAAATTATACAAATTTAATCTCATATATGCAAATTGATATTGGATTTCTTTTTTAAAAATTTGTCAGAAGGTTCAATAAACTTTCAAGTTTAAATTTTTTTTTTTTCTGGTAATTATTTCATGGTTCAGGCTTTACAGGATTAATTCAGCTATAACAGCTTTGACTCTTCTGGGAAGGCTTTCCACAAGGTTCAAGAATGTGTTTATGGGAATTTTTGACCATTCTTCCAGAAGTGCATTCGTGAGGTCAGACACTGATGTTGGACGAGAAGCTCTGGCTCACAGTCTGTGCTCTAATTTATCCCAAAGGTGCTCTACTGGGTTTAGGTCAGGACTCTGTGCAGGTCAGTCAAGTTCTTCTGCACCAAACTAGATCATTCGTGTCTTTATGATCCTTGCTTTGTGCACTGGTGCACAGTCAAGTTGGAAAAAAGGAAGGGACCATCCCCAAACTGTTCCCACAAAGCTGGGAGCATGAAATTTTTGAAAATGTCTTAGTTTGCTGAGGCATTAAGAGTTCCTTTAACGGGAACAAAGGGGCCGAGCCCAACTCCTGAAAAACAGCCACACACCATAATCTCCCCTCCACCAAACTTTAAACTTGGCACAATGCAGTCAGACAAGTACACGTACTGCTCTCCTGGCAACTATCAAACTCAGACTCATTCATCAGATTGCCAGACAAAGAAACGTGACTCATCACTCCAGAGAACATGTCTCCACTGCTCTAGAGTCCAGTGGTGGCATGCTTTACACCACTGATTCCTGACACTTTTCATTGCACTTGGTGATGCAAACCTTGGATGCAGATGCTCAGCCATGGAAACCCATTCCATGAGGCTCTCTATGCACTGTTCTTGAGCCAATCTGAAGGCCACATGAAGTTTGGAGGTCTGTAGCGATTGATTGCAGAAAGACGCACTATGTGCCTCAGCGTCCGCTGACCCTGCTGTGTCATTTTATGTGACCTAGCATTTCGAGGCCGAGTTGCTGTCGTTCCCAATCACACCCACTTTGTTATAATGCCTGAATGTAAAACAGTTAGTAGTGAGGAAATTTAACGACTGGATTTTTTGCACAGGTGGCATCCTATCATAGGACCACCTAGCAAAAAGGCTGTGGCAGGTTCAGGCCTTATCCACTTGAATAAATTTACTACTGATTTTTCATATTTTGGTTAATCAAATATCAGGTGTTAACTTTTAAGTAATATAATGAGGGGTGTTCAAACATACACACATATACATAAGTAAAGCTGCTTTTATTTTAGTTGTTTCTTGCATACAGTAATTTTTTGTGAGATTAAGTAAATTGTAAAGGTTCCTCTCGGATTAAATCACTTGGCTTATCATGTTCCTTTTCCCAGCCCATAATTTATAACTGTTACTACAAACGGTTGTGAAGAAAGATCATGTTTTGCAGCCCCATTTCCAAAAAGCTGGGATACAATTAAAAATTGGAATAAAATCAGACTGTGATCAAAAATATTAAATGTTGAAACTTGTCATTTTAACATTTTATTTATTTGGTTTTTTTTTTGGAACAAATAATTAGAATAATTACTAAAATGTCAATAACAAGATTAGGTTTTAAAACAAGCATCTCCAAGAGGCTGAGTCTTTCAGAAGTAATGGTAAAGGGTAAAACGCACTAGTTCTTGTCTAGCGCTTTCTACTCTAACTGAGCACTCAAAGTGCTTTTGATACTGTAAGCCATATTCACACACGCATTCATATAGTGCTTTATTGTGTGCCTTTAAATGGCTGGTTTTCACACGCACTGACAATACAATGGACGCGCTGTGGGCAATATCGGGTTTGGCATCATGGCCAAGGTTATGTTTACGTAAAGACTGGAGGAGCCAGGGTTCGAATCACCGATCTTCTGCTCTCAGTGGTCTCAGTATTTCACTCTATCAAATACTGCATGAGAAAACACAGTTTGTAAATAGTGGTGTAACACTGCAAAACTGTATGAATTATGTAATTTATGGTACATAATGTCTTTAAAAACGTGAAAGAATCTGGAGAACTCTGTGTACAAAGAAGGCCAAAAAACAGTATTGATTCTCTGTGATCTTTAATCCTTCACATGGCAAAGCACTGGAAAAAATGCTTGATTCTGTAGTGGAAATTAAAAAAAATGTGTTGGGAAACAAACAAAATCCAGCTTTGGTGCCATCTTCCCAGGGCAAGAGCTTATTTAAGATAAATTAAAGCATATTTCAAATTCAAAATGCATTTTGCATATCATATAGGCCATGTCTTTTGGAGTAAAGAGAATTAAGATCAACTTGTTATCAGTTCACAGTTCAAAAGCCAGCACCTGTGAGTGTTTTAGGGTTAATTACTGTCAAATGACATGCAGAATTTGCACATTTCTGAAGACTGGATGATAGATATGGTTTCAGGAGCAACATATGTTGCAATCCAGTGGGCATCTTTGTCAGGGAAGATTTTAGTTATTTCAGCAAGATAATACTAGCACTAGACTAGCCTGCATGCAGGTAAGACCTGGCACCTACTGAAAACTCTGAGCACACTATGTAACTAAATATAAAACAAAGGATTCTGCTTTCAAAACTATGTTGCTAGCATTAAATTAAAAATGAGCAACTTTTCAACAAAAATCTATTTTCTCAGTTTCAACATTCTATATTTTGTCTTTGGCAATGAAATTGCATTGAGATTGAATTTAATTAAATATAGGCTTTAAATGAATCATTGCATTCTGTGTTTATTTCCTGGAAACAGGGGTGTGTGTTGTATTTGTAACAGAAAACGTGAGCAAAAATCCTCACATTGTGGATTCCCCCTTTGGATTACTGCAGCGAAATGGAAGTTATCTTTGCTAGGGAGTCAGTAATGAAGAGCTTAAACTTGTAATCCCCATAATCCAAATCAAAGCTGCCTTTAATTGTTTTCATCTTACAGTATCGTTTAGAGTCAACTGGCTGTACTTAAACACAGGATTATGACACTGTTGACGGGTTTACACTGAGACCTGCGCATGACTGAAAAGAGAAATCTGTCTTTGCTTTAAGTCACTGACTTTTTAAAAATATTTCACCACAATCTGTTCTCAACCTTTATCGAGTTCCTTCCAAACATTTATCATCATGCACTGCTAAAAGGGTATTTGAGTTGCAGTTGTAATAATCAAATGTTTTAAATGATTCGCACTTCGACTTTCTGCTTTAGTGATGGCGGTATATTTTTGGCGCAGAAGGTTCGCTTATTGTGCATTGTGTGTAACTTAAATCTGTTGGGTTGATCTGACTTGTTAATGTGAAAAAAAAAACATCTTTTTGAATGCCATTTCAAGGAGGCAGTGTTGAGATTCCAAAAGAGGAAAAAAGTGTATTGCAAGGTGTCAGTAAGGAGTAGTTATCCCAACAAAAACCTGAGGGGACAGAGACTCCAGTGTAAAAAAAAAAAAAAAAGAATTTTCACTGAGACTTTTAACTATCCATGAAGAATGTTAATAAAAGTAAAAGGCTGGCTCACACATCCAATCTGACACTTCACTACCTAAACTACAAGGGCTCCAGCATCCTCCAAGCTGAGTCAACAGGGAGTTGAAAACAGTATAACAACAACTGTTCCTTTATGGTGTCCACAGTTGTCTGTGTGTGTTTGTGTGTGTGTGTGTGTGCGTGCAAGTCTTATCGCCTCCATCTTCTGGGCTTGGCAAGCTAGTTTGCAAATACATCCTTTTTTATTAGCAATATATAAGTTCTCTTGTTTTCACCATGAAAGATTTTTTTTCTTACATATGTAGAGGAACATCATTGTTTATACACATGGTTTATGATGTTTCACTGATACCAATGACCAGACTCTAAAAAAGACAACAGACTGAAGTCCCAACTAGTGCAGTCTTAAATGTATTAGATATTTTGTTCAGCAGCTTTTTTATGTTGCAGGTTATTATTGGGTTATATAAAAACTTATATCCATAACAGAGTGGCACATTAGGTGGTAAGTTAAACTCATATTTTTCAGAAGTCCAGCACTACTTTGAAGAAACAGATATTTTGCTGTCTTTCCCTCATTCATAATCCCTGTTCATAATATCACAGCCACCATAATTAGCTTACTCTGTGGTGACTGGTAAATTAAGAATTTTGACATGACGCAGTACCATTATTTCTGATAACATAAACGATACATTGCACTAGGTAGTAAGCAGTGAGTTATTTCAGACAGAGACGTAGTGCTCAATCTGTGATGCTGTACCGTTGCGTGTTTTGCATATGAATGCCCTGTCTGTTGTGCACATGTATCCAACTGCTCGGACATTTGTGCCACCCCTTGTCATTTTTGTTCTATGTCACTGCCCATTAAATCTCAAGCAACCAATAATAAGCATCTGGCTCCAACCCTTTATCAGGCCTTTTAGTCTTAAATGTGGGTGGGTGCCAGCCACTAGTGCTATTAGCAGCGAGAGGGACAGGAGGGAGAAAATAAATATATAATGATGCCACCCACCAAGCAAAGATATTCAGTGTTTGCATTTCAGGGGACAATAAAGAAGGCCATCTGTTCCTGTCATTCGTGCTTTATTGTTTTCCTCGGCGGGCCACTCACTTTGGAACATGGCATCAATGCCCTCCCTACCTCACATTCTCAGTGGTTCAGACCTCCCCCGACATACACAAACTCCAGTCAAACTGTCTGTACACACGTGTGACAGGACATAAACACACAGACATACCGTTTATATAGTGCACACCCTTACTCTTATACAGCTGTAAGACAAGGAATGGGCACTAAGGCTCTATTGCCTTTTGAATCTTTGGTGGAAAAATTATGACAAATCAAAATATGCTAAAAAGCTGCTGAGGGGGGCATGGCTTTGAATAAATTCAGTGTCCCTGTTCGTCATGTTGGCTCCAGAGGTAGTATGGCAAACAAAGCCAAATGTTTTCCTTTCATTCATCCTGCAGGACGGAGAAGAGAGGAGAGGAAAGAAGGAGGCAAACCACTCTTTTCTTCTCCTGGGTTAGAGTTTACCAAGGGGAAAGTCTTCAATATTGGCTCAAGCAATGAATCTCTCTTTCATGGGATATGTCCTGTGCTAAAACTAACTACAGACGCGGTATGAGGAGAAACTGGGAGCTCATGCAGGTTGGAGTTTTTGGATTTCTTCAATGAGAAAAGTAACACCATTAAATCCAACATCTCATGCCCAGTTTCAGAACTCTCAGAGACCCACACATTTCAGTCAGTCAGCTCTGTCATGTTCAGCCAGCTTCGTCCACCCAGCTGTCTTATTTGATATTACCCATGAACCTCACCCACTGTCATTTAGACATTACATAGCTTTGCCGTTTTGAGGAAGTCTTTGGTACAATATTTTCCATTATTCTGGCTATAATTAAAAACTGCTTAGCATATTGAGTCATTCATTCCTTTTTTTAAATGCACAGTTGCGCAGTCACATCTAAAGAAATAAAAACCTGATGTCCTCAACAAATAGGCCCATTACCAAATTACCTTTCCTTGCTAAGGTTAAAGAACTACTTATCAGGTCTCCTCTTATTTAAATATCTTTAACATATTTGACAAATGCCAGTCTAATTTCAGACGCAGGCACAGTACAGAATCTGCTCTGTTAAAGATCTATAATGACGTTCTTTTAACTGTTGCTCAGCGCAGTGTTTCACACAATCAACCACGACATTCTTTCAAAACTTCAAGTGCATGAAGCTGGTTTTCAGGATGAAGTTTTCCCAGTATAGGAAAGATAGAACCTTCACAATCCAAATAAAAATCTGTTCTTCATCCCCAGCTTCCACTAAATGTGGCATCCTTCAAAGATCTGTTCTAGGTCTTTTTCTGTTTTCACTATAATTGCTACCCCTTGGCTTTACCTTTCAGAAACACAATATTCACTATTACAGTTATGAAACTCAGTTTTACCTACCTGCCATGCCTGACAGTGACTATTCTGTGAAGATACTCTGACAGTTTGAATGATCTCAAATCATGGATTGCAAAAAAAATATAATTCATCTGAAATATAGGCCCCCAAGCTCTATGAATATCCTAACAAAGGCACTTGGTCCTGTATCCACATATATTCTAAATGCAGTTAAAAATCTTGGTATTTTTATAGATAGTTTCTTGATTTTTAACAATCTAATCAGTAATGTTTTTACCAACTGAGAATCATCAGTAAATTCAATCTGTTTTGTCTCTAAAGGTTATGAAGGGAAGCTTTTACCAACTGAGAATCATCAGTAAATTCAATCTGTTTTGTCTCTAAAGGTTATCCATTCCACGGCTTTATTACCTCTCATCTGCACTACTGTTACTCTCAGTATATGGGATTGTCCCATTCCACTCTTTCTCGTATTCAGTTGCTTCAAAACTCAGCTGCCCGACTTCAAACTGAAGTGAAAGAAAAGACAATTGGTTCAGAGAAAAGTCAACACATAATGCCTGTTTTTAGCTCAATTGCACTGGCTACCTGCGAAACAGAATTCATTTAAATTTTTTATCATTTGTTCTTAAATACCTCCATCAATCGTTTAACTCCAGTCTGGGGCTTGTCAAGTCCACATGAATGTTTTCTTACTGCTCTCTCTGTACTGATCAAATAAGCAGGCACTTACTGACTTATTATAAATCATGTTAAGTAAACTTCTGAAGTGCCAGACCTCTTTCTGCAGAGAGAATACATTGTGAGTTTCATCATCCCAGCACCACCCTGCACCCATGGATTCTGTCACTGTTGGACAGATATATGTTAAACATATGTATTACATATGTATCTGAGAGTGCTGAACTTCTTAATAATATTTTCTCATTGTTGCTCTTGCATTTTGTTTTGACTCATCTGACAGCAAGGCTCTTTTTGATTTCATGACTTGTTTCAGTAGTTACTCTGGTAGCTACTTCCTGTTTTAATTATACAATCAAGATTTCATTTTTTCAAAATATTTCATACCCCATAATGGAAAAATAATAATGCGGTCATTTGTTGAGTTGGTCAGAACAAGGTTTGTGGTTTTCTCCATTCTTAATGCTAAGCAGCAAACCTAATGAGTGTTTTTCACAACGGTGAACAGTAACTATGCTTCAAATTCACCACATCATTCATCATACAGATACAATGACAGCATTTTTTAAATTAAAAGTATTTTTTTTTATTAACAGTAACAAATGTGCGTGCATCATAATTATGAATTAGTTACGTACACACAAAGATCAATAACACATTCTTTAACACCCGTAAGACAATGGCGTTAAACATTTATAATAAATGAATATGCAAATGACCATCACGGGTATGGATAACATTACAGAAGGAAGACAGCACTCACAAGCAGCATTCTCTCACTGGTGATCTGACTGAACACAAGATTTGCAGGTGCTTTTCCATCACAGTCAGCAAGGTTAAACTCCAGAGAAATTAAACAAATTGCTCCTCTAATGCAGAGTAAAACAAATGGAGAACTTTAGTGCACATGTGGAACCCTCTTGGGTTCTAATTATGTAAAACTATAGACATCAGAAGGCACTGAATTCTTTAATGAGCACTTGAGAGAACAAAGGGAATTTAAGTGCATGTTAATAAGAGAGGCGAGACAACAGGAGGAGGCAAAATGCCACCGAAAGAATCACTACGCATTAAACGGGGGCATTTCTTGCCAATACCACCCAGCGGCTTCCGACAAATAAACAGGGTGCCGCAAAATAGTTGAGAATGGAATTGATTTCTTTCTGTGATTTGTGACGGTTAGAACCGGAACACAGCTAATGTGCTAATAGTTTCACCATGGAAACAACATACAATAAATTGAGATGAATTAAGTGTTGGGGAATTGAGATTTGGCTATTAGTGCAAGAGAAGATGAGGCGGTTGATAATTTCTCTCTACAACGAGCAATCAGCAAGCTAAAAAAACTTCCCGCTGACCAGTGTGCTGCAAGTAGGTAAAAAAGAAAAAGGCATAGGTTAAACTCCCCTGTTGGATTGGTCAGGACTGCCAGTGGCTTTTACAGTGTCTGAAGAACTGTACCATTTGGATTTACTCAGTAGCAAACAAGGCGTAATGTGTTCGGGAAGCTGTGTTCCACTTCACTGGTCGGTATGCTGGCCAATTAACATTGACAAAGACTCCCATGTGTATATGCAGGCAGAGTACCACCCAGATAGCACATTTCTGTTCAGAAGCCAAAATAGATCACACTGTTGGGGGTCCTTTAATCCCTACTGTTTCACTGAATAATGTTTTAAATCAAGACACAGTGTAGCTTAGTCACCTTCACAGTGTATCTCCTTGTTGGTGGCTTACTATGTGTGCATAGGCTCCAGTGCGCAGTTGTTATGTGTGATGTTATATTTTGAGTGAGTATGTACGGGTAGAAACACATATGCTACCAAGATAAATACTGGCCATGTTAGGAATAAACTGCTAAATAATGAATAACTAAGGTGAGAAGGAGATCAATAATGAGTAATATATGAGAGGTTTTAAAGTAGATTGGTCCATTTTGCAACAGATATGCTTGCCATTTATGTATTTGCTCAGGTTAACTGTTAATAGTTAATATTATTATATAATATATATCAAATTATATTGTATATAAAACTGTAAAATAACCTGTGAGTTGTAACTCTAAAGGCACCATTATACGTATGACACAGACCAGAGGCTGTAGAAAAACCTTTCCATTGATTTTTAATGCCCGGATGTGCCGCTTGGTAATAATTCAGGGATCTGTGTACTTTATTGCCATGTGTCACTTATACTTGCACTTATCTCATATATTTGCATATGTATGAGTCTCTCTAGTAAGTGCTTTGACTTATTGGAGTAAAGGGAGCACTACAATAGCAAAGTGATTCAAGGTCTGTGATCTATACTTGCTCTCTGTGGTACTGCTGTTCAGTCAGAATAAGCATCTTTGTTTGGCATGAATACCAGCAGATCAGCGCTGAATTGTACAGAAGCTTGAACAAAATTATGACACTATCAGACCAAAGATGCTGAAAAATCCTCAATGGCCAACTCAAATTCAAAAGATCGGTTCATTTCCAACAAAGACGTGTCTTCCTCTGTGACACCATTTTAGGGGGGGTATCTCTGGGGTTAAAGGTCTTGTGCATTATCAGTAGGTTTGCGCCTTCATTTACTCCTTCAGCTGGTTTACTGCTGACAATACTATTTCCTCATTTACGCAATTTTTTCTGTAATGCACACTCACCTCAAATACATACTGTGTGATGTGGTCCGGCCATCAGTCAGTGATTAATCATTACCATTTCAAAATGCTCAGTGCTTTTTCCACCTCTACTCCAACAGTAGAATGGGGGGGGGGTCCATCCTATTCTATTCAAATTTCATGGCACCATCTTTGATTTCTGTTGTCCAAAGTAAGGTAAGCCCCACGGCAGTGACGGACTGTCATCCCTCCCCTGGGGGCAGGAACTGCACTCTTCAGCTCCCTAATGATGTGCCTGTCTTTTGAACGGAGGAGCCCATGCCACGGCCTATCACTTAGCGAGCTTAACTAAGCAGGGGGTGGTGGGTTAGACAGAGCGAGAGAGACAAAGACAAAAACAGAGGGAGACAGAGGTGGGAGGGTGTAGGTTTGGCTTCTGGCAGATGAAAGCTGCCCCTTTTGGAATTTCAAGCAGAAATGAGGCAGGTTTAAAGCAGGATTTCTGTGACAAATACAGTATTAAACCATGACTTGCTGTAGCAATGTGGCACACAGGTCAATTAGTTTGCTGTTCAGAGAAAATAAAGTCAACCCAAACCGAATACTATTGATGACAACAGTTCTCCTGAAAACCCCCCACAATCTATCAGCTTCAGCAGGCAGTTTACTGTATTGTGCTCCTTATAAGAATAAATTAATTGGAGACATGCTGCAGTGAAATACATATTGCATAAATGACAGGCAGTAATACAGCTGTTGTTGTCCTAGTGTCAGACTGTAAATATGAACATTCTCAATCTGGAGGGCTCGGCATAATCACTGTTTATCCATTATATCCTCCTCTATCCTGCTGAATGGCAGCACACACAGTCGGATTGCCCTCAATCATTCAGTAATTGATACAGTGGCATTTCACACTGTTATTACCCAAAACAGCCTTGGTTAACTCTCATTTCCCTCCATTCTCCCTGTCTAGATCTGCCTTCTTTCTCCAAATATCCCAAGGCTTCTCTCTCTGCAGTTTTAACTTTAGATTGATTTAAGCTCTCCTGGAAGCCAATTTGGTCCATTTGAATGTTCTTATAATCTCCTGATTTGATTCACCGGGGGGACTGTTGTTAGCTGAACACAAGCAGCCCATACAGCAGAGACGTAAAGAATAGCATCACACACGCTGGAGCAAAGGAAGAACAATCTGTGATAAAAGAAGAGCAGCCTGAGGGTGCAGGGAGTGGCCACAAGTACTCCCTTTTTTCCCTCGACACCCCCCCCCCATTTTTTTCTTTTTTGAATTATTGAATCACATGAATGCAGGAACACCTGAGACAACCGATGAAGGAAAATGCAGATGAGTGGAGGAGAAGATGAAGAGGTGGGAGTGGTTGAAGCGCCACGTTAAAAACCATGCCTTTTTGAAGAAGATGTGAATCTAACCGGATTCTTGTTTAGTCTGTAGCAAGGATTAAATACAGCCCACACTGTCGACGTGGATCAAACACTCTTTTTATTCCTTTTCTGCCCACTGCTAACTGAACTGTTTTACTGTGTTCTAAAAATCCAAATGGTTCCATGCAGAAAAGAACAGGCATATCTTTTGATGTACGGTCTGTTTTAAGGTGTTTTATGGCATATTATCAGCCCTCAGCCCTCTCTTCCTTAGCATGTGAGTCTAGAAATGGCAAAAGGAAGCCTCCCTTCCCTTCTCTGGCTATATATTAAAGCAGTGCCAGAATATGCCAGAAATATACACATGGAGAGATGTTTGATTGTCTTTGCATCCAGGCATATATGCCTTGTAGGTCTGAGTCATGTTTGACAGCTGTATATTGTGAGGCTTTTTCAGTGTACTTAAGCTCTCTGAGTCCTTTCCCCTGCACATACACATTAAAAAACAGGAATGGCAGAACAGGGTGCCTTAAAACCTCTTTGAAGTAAAGTCAGAACCAAAAAATTTCATGTGCCAAGATGGGAAGGAGAAAAGAAAGAGAACGTTGCGGTGGTGGTATCATCTGGTGAACCTGTGGGAGATAGAAAATCAAGAAGTGTAGGGTGAAAGAGGAGGAGGAAGAGGAGTGGGAGGGGGGGCACAGATACAGAAAGTGTTTTGGGATGGAAATGCACTTGGGGAGTAGAAAAAGCACAGTACCTTTGCATTTTAAAACACTCCAAAACTTTGCAATATAAAAGGGGGAGTAGGGAGGCAGGACACAAAAGAATATTCACAATGCTCCTGCAGAAAAAAAGAAAAAAAAGGCAACACTGTTTCTTCTGCTTCCTCGCCTCTCTGCCTGGGTAGAGTCTCTCTACGTGATCACGGTTCTACTGTCTGAAGATGCATTGGCAGTTGTTGACAGAGACAGAGTTTGTGATGGTAGTCACAGTTATTCCACAGAGACAGTCAAGGGAGGGGCGATGAGGGGGAGTCGACTCCCCTCTCTTGTTTTCTTGCTGACTCTCTTAACTGTGTTTACTCTTTCAACACTGACATCCAAAGGTATGAAAGAGCTGGAAAAAAAAACAAAAAAACTTTCCAGCCAGATAAAATTTAGCACAGTTTTTAGTGCTTCAACTTACTCTTCATTTAGCAGTAAATTCAGACAAACGTAAATGCATAAAATGAACAGTGGCACGGATGATTTATTAATTGGATCTGCTGGTTTTAATTCAGGATTCAGTTTACCAAATGAAGGAAAATTTAACTGTTCCCCTTTGAAAGAAACTGCTATCAAAGAGGACAATACGAGAAATCTGGATAAAATGGAATAAAACAGAGCACATCATTCAGCTCCTGTAAAGATCTACAAGGCCATTAGCCTGACTAATGGTCTTTTAAGATGAATAAGATGAAATAGACTGAAAAAAAGAAAGATTTTGAAAATTACCCAATGCTTTAAAAAAAAAGCTTCTTTTTTGTTTTACAGTGGCACAAAAATGTAACACTTCAATTTCCATCTCAATACTCTCGAAGTCCTATTTTACTGAAATATAAGAGATCCTGTTGTACAAGACCCGAGTCCCCCGGGGAACAGCGAGCACTGTGAGGCACTGGTGGTGGTGCTGGAGAGGCTGTGATCATGCCCAAGTTTTATCTAAAGCATCTGAGCCATGATCGCAGGGAAGCTTCAAGTAAAAATCACAAGAGCAGAGAGAGGAGATGAGAGAAGAGAAAAAACAACTGATTTCCATCAAAACAGATTGTCAAACCAGATGGGGACTGTTCCAGAACTGGGGCAGAGTGGATGGGGAGGGACTCTGATTGGGCAAATCTCAACACAAACCAGACAGTCGCATCAGAACAAAATGGATCTTCTAAGCACTCGGCTGCTTGGCTGTCATGTTATTCTAAATGGTTTTAAATAATTCTGAATTAAGTTAATATTCAATATCCTGAATATCAAAGATTCAGAATGACAAAATCCTACATTGAACTGTACACTTTATCAAGCAAATCCTTGTTTCTGTGTGTGTGTGTGTGTGTGCGTGTGTGTGTCTGTGTGTGTCTGTGTGTGTGTGTGCGTGTGTGTGTGTGTGTGTGTGTGTGTGTGTGTGTGTGTGTGTGTGTGTGTGTGTGTGGGGGTAGCCCTCTAGAGAAGCAATTTCAGGGTCAGCTATGATGGCTGCCTTTAATTTCCTGGACAAAGAAAGTGTCTCTGACCTCTCACCTTTGAGTATGAAGTCTCTACGTTACAAATGATGAGCCCGAGCATCACAAGAATTTGTTACAGTTTGTTGTGTATTTCATTAACTCCTCCTGAATTATCAGCGCTCAGAATGATTTTGCATGCTCTGACCATTATCATGGTGCCTCTGGCAACACCTGAGCAAAGCTCATCAGCATGCCAGTGTTAATCCCACACAAGGTTTTCCCCAAAGTGGATTGGCTCAAACACATCCTTTAAACATGTTATCTCAGCCAACGCACGCTTGGGCCTCCAACAAGAGGCTCGTTCTGTGAGCCATAGACCACACGCAGTTAACACACAAGCTCATTATCAGGCAAGGGGATGGAATGCATTACAAGTTGTGGGATAAGATAACAGTATTCAAACAGCCTGAATGTGATATTTATTCAGTTGCATGAAGAAGCGTAGATCTTGGATCAAGCAAGCATCAGGAAACAACCAAATTATACGTTAGAATTACAAACCTTGTTAGTTAAGGAATCAAAGGAAATGTCACTTTCTTTTAGAGACTTGTTTAATAGGGCTGAAGGCCCTTCTCAAGTATTTATGGCAAATAGCTAAGGTTAGCAACATAAAAACATAAAAAGTGAAAACATTACGGGGAAGCCATTATGCTCATTTCCCCTTACATATTTTTATTATAGTAAATAGTAATAGTAAAATGGACTGGTATTTATGTAGTACTTTTCTCCTCTTACTGAGCACTCTGGGTGCAATTCTGTGACTCTACTAGTGTAGCTTTATGTGATTTGCAATTCAAAAACTCTTTCTTTTATCTTATAATATCCTTTTATGCAGCACCTTAGTTCTTCCACTATCTGGCACATGCTATTTTAGCTACTGTCAACCCTATTCCAAGAAAACCAGCTTTCTTGTGATTGGCTGCCCCTCACCTGCCTTTCATTCTATTTCATTTCATTTCATTTCATTTCATTTCATTTCATTTCATTTCATTTCAATTCAATTCAATTCAATTCAATTCAATTCAATTCAATTCAATTCAATTCAATTCAATTCAATTCAATTCAGTTCAGTTCAGTTCAGTTCAGTTCAGTTCAATTCAATTTATATAGCACATCACAGTATCAGTTGTCACAAGGCACGTCATGTTGTAAGATAACGATTCTACAATAATAGAGAGAAAAGCCCAACAATCAGACAACTTCATATGAGCAAGTACTTGGCAACAGTGGGGAAGAAAAACTCCCTTTTAATAGGAAGAAACCTCCAGTAGAACCAGGCTCAGGGTCTGCTGCAACTGATTGGGGGTGAGGGGAGGGGGACAGGACAAAAGACATGTTGCTGAAGAGAGCCAGAGATTAATAATAACTAATGATTAAATGCAGAGTGCTACATAAACAGAGTGAAAAGAGGTGAATAAAAAGAAACACTCAGTGCACGATGGGAACCCCCCCAGCAGCCTAGGCCTATTGCAATATAACTAAGGAATGGTTCAGGGTTACCTGATCCACCCTAACTATATGCTTAATCTTAAAAGTAGCGAGAGTTTCTGTCACCTGAATCCAAACTGGGAGCTGATTCCACAGTAGAGGGGCCTGAAAGCTGAAGGATCTGCCTCCCATTCTGACTGTAAATATCCTAGGAACCACAAGTAAACCAGCAGTCTGAGAGCAAAGTGCTCTGTTTGGGTGATATGGTACTATGAGGTTTTTAAGATAAGATGGGGCCTGATTATTTAAGAAGTATGTGAGAAGAAGGATTCAATATGGGAGAAATATGCTCTCTTTCTAGTCCCTGTCACTACTCTCGCTGTAGCATTTTGGATCAGCGGAAGGCTTTTCAGGGAGCTTTTAGGGCACCCTGATAGTAATGAATTACAATGGTCCAGACTAGAAGTAATAAATGCATGAACTTATTCAGCAACAGTCTGAGACAGAATGTTTCTCATTTTAGAGATATTGTGCAAATGCAAGAAAGCAGTCCTACATATTTGTTTAATATGTGCATTGAAGGACGTATCCTGGTCAAAAATGACTTCAAGATTCCTCGCAGTCTTACTAGAGGCCACGGTAAGGTCATCCAGAGTAAGCATCTTGTTAGACACCATGTTTCTAAAATTTGTGGGGCCAAGTACAAGAACTTCAGTTTGATCTGAATGTAGAAGCAGGAAATCAGAGGTCATCCAGGCCTTTATGTCTTTAAGACATTCCTGCAGTTTAACTAATCGATGTGTTTCATCTTGCCTCATGGATAGATAAAGCTGGAAAGATAAAACTGGATATCGTCTGCATATCAATGAAAATGTATGCAATGCCTTCTAATAGTGCTTCCAAAGAGAAGGATGTATAATGTAAATAGAATTGGTTCTAGTACAGAACCCTGTGAAGAAGGCTCCCATTTATATGAACAAATCGGAGTCTATTAGATAGATATGATTCAAATCACTGCAGCGCAGTACCTTTAATACCTATGGCATGCTCTAATCTCTATAATAAAATATTATGGTCAACAGTATTAAAAGCTGCACTGAGTTCTAACAGGATAAGCACAGAGACGACTATCAGAGGCTCTGAGAAGATCATTTGTAACCTTTACTAATGCTGTTTCTGTACTGTGATGAATTCTGAAACCTGACTGAAACTCTTCAAATTAACCATTCCTCTGATCAGTTAGCTGTTTTACAACTACTCTTTCAAGAAGGTTCTGACATAAAAGGAACACCATTGGAGATTGGCCTATAATTAGCTAAGTCAGCTGGGTCAAGTGATGGCTTTTTAAGAAATGGTTTAATTATTGCCACCATAAAGGCCTGTGGCTAATAGAGATAGATTGATCATATTTAAGATCGAAGCATTAATTAATGGTAGGACTTCTTTGAGCAATCTTGCAGGAATGGGGTCTAATAGACACGATTGCTTGGAGGAAGTAACTATTGAAGTTAACTCAGAAAGATAAATTGGAGAGATTCTAAATAAATATCAGTAGTATTGAAAGTAGCTGTACACAAAGATATATTTATGAGATGGTTATGAATAATTTTTCCTCTAATGGTTAAAATGTTATTTGTGAAGAAATTCATGAAGTCATTACTAGTTAATGTTAAAGGAATACTCAGCTCAACAGAGGTGAACTTGCAAGAGTTGGTAGAATTAGAAATATCAGATTACTGTACTCTCCCATTGTCTTCACTGAAGCTCACAAGCCATTTGGTCCCATTATTAAAGCAGACCATCCATCCATTCTCTTCCGCTAATCCTGTTCAGGGTTGTGGGAGGGCTGGAGCCTGTCCCAGCTGCCATGGGGCGAGAGGCAGGGTACACCCTGTACAGGTCGCCAGCCTGTTGCATAGCTAACACAAAGAGACAGACAACCATTCACACTCACATGCACATCTATGGGCAATTTAGAATCACCAATTAACCTAATCCCAGTAACTGCATGTCTTTGGACTGTGGGAGAAAACCCATGCAGACATGAGGAGAACATACAAACTCCACACAGAAAGACCCGGGCCAAGGTGGATTCAAACCGGGATAATGATATAATGTTATTTGCAGCTTTTGTGTGTTGATCAGCAACTTTGAACACCTTCTCGTGCTTTCTTCTTTGAAAAGGCAAACTAATTAAACTTTCAAACAAGAAGAGCAGGCTACTCTTAAGAATAGCTTTTGGGATGCAATGGCCATAAAAGGAAATCCCTGCCAGCTGATGTCAGCCAACCCCAGGAGAAGAACTAAAAGTTGTACATAGCCTAACTTTGGCCCTTAACGGCCACCATTGTACAGCAATGCCAAAAAATATGGAAAAGAATAAGGCCCACTTTCATTTGCTTAATCTAGTCACCATTTTGAGGTGTGCTACAGTATCACCAGACTATTATTAGCTGGCAGAAATAACTACCTGAAGTCTCTGCCAGTTTGCCTGACTCCCTCAGAAAAATAGCTCAGTGAATAGGCTTCAGTAGAGGGGAAAATAGTTTTTAGCACCCCTTTATTGGTGTAAGTGTGTGAGAAAATTCTGTACATACTGTTAAACACTGAGTTTCAGAGTTGCTGATGGACAGATTTTGTGTCTAGCAATACGTAACTGAACGAAAGCAGGGTTACATGAAG